>JTDE01022146.1:64348-95920 GCA_014338405.1 Paragonimus skrjabini miyazakii
CTGTCTGCGTTCCATTTTGCTTTATGGTTCGGAATCGCGGCCTGTTTGCAAGGAAGATATCAACAGGCTTGCTGTTTTTGACCATCGTTGTCTCTGCGATTTGGCCCATATTAAGTGGACTGATCGCGTGAGCAATGTGGCAGTTCGCCTGCGCGTATTCCGGAACGCTCGGGATGCGCGATCAATTGGTCAACTAATTACGTTGCACAGCTTACGATAGTTAGGTCACGTACTCCGTATGTTATCTGATCGTTTACCGTACCGGGCATTATATGCTGAAGCCACCAACAGTTGGGTCAAACCACGTGGTGGTCAAGCGACAACGTGGTCACAAAATATGAAGACCTTGACTGCTCCATTGAGCAAAGTGGGTATGTGTCGCCTGCCTGGCTGGGGTCTTCGTGATCACTCAAACCGCTGTTTAGAGACGCTATCCGAGATGGCGATGTGTCGCAATCAATGGCGTACCTGTATTCATACCATTTGCGCTTCTTCCTCTTAGTCTTCTCTCAATAATTTTCAAACTTCTTAGTAGCGTTTTCTTCTAAGAAATTCCACGTCACTGTTTAGGTGAACGGCGGCCCGAGCCACAGTACCTTTTGGTCAGGCTCATGGCTGTTATGATGATGATGATGAAGCAGTATATATCGCGTTTTTCTTCCAGGGTTCCAGTCTGTGACTAAAGGAGTTATTGGTGGTGACAAACAGTCTGTGTTACGAGTCTCGCTGTTCTTGAGCTAAGCTGTCGATCAGTTAATGAAGCTGGGCAGTGAAACTCACGCGGAACCTACAACTGGGTTGTTTGTTTGCAACGAGTGTACGCCTATGTTGTACGTTATAGTTTTTGACAGAGTTTCGTTTATTTTGTTCACCCATATATTTCCCTTCATTTCTAAGTTTAGACGTCTGCCATGATCATGTGATAGTTAAACCTCAGGTTAACTACTGGTTGTTACTTTCGATGCTTAAACTAATTCTTTGATGAGTTACATCAGGTGTAAAGTATGTCATCGTTGATGCGCCTTCCTTCGCCCCATGTTTTCAACATTCAGCTCATTTTACCGGTCTTATTATCTGATAGTAGACATACTCGCTGACTTTGATTTGTGTCGGAGGCAGTACTTGGACGCTTATCCTCACATCCGTCACTTACGGTTTTCAATTTGTGCTATCCTATATTACCAGTTGTGACCGAATTGCTGTTATCTTGAGGCCCTCGCATTGTCATTTCACTTACAATTGATCTCTTCTATTCGCCATTGAATTTTTGTTCCTTTCTGTGTTCATGATCAGAAAGAGTATTCGATATCTTCTCTGTGTATGTGCGTTCTTTCTACATTATTCTTTTGAGTTAAACAGTGTTCAGTTGCCCTATTCTGATAAGGCAGTTACAGCTATGTGTGTTAAATTGTACCAGACATGATTACGAATAACATATAGTTTCCGATTCCAATTTTCATCACCTATTTCTGCCACTTCAACAAGCTGTATGTCTACTGATTCTCATTTACAACGGGGTAACCTGTTATATTCAGTCGATTCTTTCCATTCTGATTTGAACACATCAGCTAAAGCTAGGTTCGAGCTCATTGAATTTATGTCACGACCCCCGAAGCTCTTACCCATTTAGCCATCGATTTTGTAAACATCATTCTAATGATATTTGTAATGCTTGTTGATACTCACCTTCAAATCGACATTCCACGACCAGTTTCATTCTTGGTTGGACTCATCAGCTAAGAAAAGTCTGAAATGAGGATCAAACCCTTCATGTTCTAATTCGAATACTGTATACCTCATTTCTAGTTTGCTGTAGATAAAGCTATCTTAAGATAGATGTTTTAGTCGCCTTGTCTCACTCATCTGTGTCCGATCTCTCATAGTTATGTATAACAATGTTATTCTCCCTTTTTTGTCACTTCGTCTGAACCGAGATTCATAGAGTAAAATAAATCCTCGTACATTTTTGTTACTGACCACTTAATTATATGTGACTGTCTGTCGCAAGGCATCCACCTCACTGTTGGCTTGATGTTTTTTTCCAATCAAAAGCTGAGTGATCGATTTCTTGGCACGTAGTGATTAATCGACGTAATTTACCTCATTCTATTTCAGTGCCAAGGTCCTGGTTCGCGGTGAACCGAACGTCTCCTATATCTGTTCTCGTTACTATCGCGCTCCGGAGTTGATTTTCGGTGCAGTAGAGTACACTTGTCAAATCGGTGAGTTTGTCAGTGCCTCACTGTTTTAAAACTCCGCCTCTTCTATTTATCGTCGACATGGTTTCCCGAACGTTTACTTTTCAGTAGCGTGTGGATGGTTTTGACCGGTTGGTTTGTCATTTCACATATAGACAAAAGTTATATTCATGTTGTTCAACGCGTTCAACACTTTGGTGATTTCAGTAATCTGTTAGTCTTGGAGACTCACTTCGACAAAAGCCCAACTCTCTTCTTCTTTGCAATGAGGTCTTTTTTTACCCATTCTGCAGGGCGAAAGCTGATGTCTGATGCTGTAACTGAGTTAATGAGTCATCGGTTGATTCTATAGGCTACTCAGAACCTTCTGTAGGTATCAAAGTGCATTGTACAGTTTGCACAATTGAATATCGTCCGAGGGGCGTAAGAACTACTTTATGATCTGTGGGCCCATAACGACCGGGGAGCATCATACCTGTTCAGCCCATGATCTTCGTAGGTTATGACATCAAAAGTGCAGCTGTCTTTATTAGGTTTCAATTTTATGCAATACAATGAAATATGGCAAATCGATAGACGGTGCTGTTTTTTGTGATAGACGGCAAACATCGCGTTACAATGTCATTAGTTGGTGTATATGGTGTTCTACAGGGCTTCGGGTTATCGATAGTAATTTTGTATGCCGTTACTAATTGTCCGCTTAGCTTTTAGTTAATCGTTATAAAGACTCGATTGTCGGTTTTCGGTCTGTAGGCTAGATCTCTGTTGCATCAGGCAAGCCATCGGACTTCTTTGAATATCGGCAAATATTTTTTTTCCTGTCAGGAAGGGAGTGGTCTCCGCATCTCAGAATTGCATTCTCAATATATGACCCTAAATCTAAGTAATTTATCTTAGTCTGTCATTTCTGCTGCTGAATATAGTCGCTGCGGAGAAGAATATTCCCCAGTCGCGTTTATGGGAACTATGCCATCAAATCGTCTACCTTGACAACTAACTTCGATACGTGTCTGTAACGTCGCGGCCTATTTTCGTCTGTGCGCAGGCGTTGTCTTGTAGTAGGGGCAGTTATCTGAGCTCACAACCATCTTTCCCGTCATCATTTTTGTTCCCATTTTATCGCTCTTGCTTGTCGCATATTGCACGCCTTATCTGATTGGCTGTTAGGTCTGTCCACACCATTGACGGTCTCTTTCTTTGGCCATCGTTTGGACCTGCCAGTCTCACCACTTCCTCCACGATTATCTGCACAAACCGTCCGATTGTGGCTTGACTTGTACGTTTTGTCTCACATATTGTGTATGTTTCAATGTGGCCCAAGTTACGGCCGCAGATTTCCCTATCCAACTACTTCACTTTTATGACCAAAGGGGTATACGGACTTAACGCTCATATTTTCATCATTTCAGACATTTGGTCTTCCGGATGCGTACTGGCCGAACTACTACTTGGTCAACCAATCTTTCCGGGTGATAGCGGAGTGGATCAGTTGGTCGAGATAATCAAGGTTCTCGGCACTCCGACTAGGGATCAGATCCATGAAATGAACCCAGACTATCGAGACTTCCGGTTTCCGCAAATTCGGCCGCACCTGTGGTCTAAGGTAATTTAACCTGTGAGGGACGCACTTGAAGTGGGTCGTTTACTAGCCATTACAGAGACTATTGTAATCCGCGTACATTCACCCCCATTGTGCGCACAGAAGCGTCTGATCAAAACACTAAACCTCCCGCGACCATGCATCCATGCTAGACTTCATGAGCCTGACCAAACTGACATTAATGATTACCATCCCTTACCTTATCGTTGCACTATCCCCAGCGAACCCATATAAATGTGTTGTGTTTAGATGATGAAGTACTAAAAACTTGCTTACTTGCTATACGTTACTTTCAGGTGTATCGTTATCACCCACATTGCTGCATTCATACGATTGCTCATTCTTCTCACTGAACGAATTCTTCTATTCCTCGTCGCCAGATTTACCTCTAAGATCAACTATTTGGATAGCCCGATATTGTTCGGTATGTTGTATCGTTACATGTACCGTACGAGGTGAAAACTCATCTATCTGGCTGAATATGTCTATTAAATGCGGAAGTATCTTTCCTACAGACACATCTTACAAACGGTTCTAAAATCTACTATACAAAATCGATTTTTTCAGCTTCTGTACACATAGGTTACCAAAAGCTAATCAGGAACAGTCTAAGTTACCGTGGTTCTTATCCGCACTTGTATGTATGATTGATAATCGGCGTCCTGCTAATGCATGTACACTTGTGGGGGCTGCATTGTTAACATCCTAACATGTAACCGAACGCATACGAATCCAGATAAGTACGCGAACAAGGGATATCTCATAAAATCGTCCATTTCCAATAACGTTAAACTTGGAAGTTTCGGTCACAATTTTTTTTTACCCAGTTATCCATATTTGTCAAAGTTGTCTTGTGTTAAGTAATTTATATGCAATTCTGCCGTGTAGTGCTAATTTCATTTGCGAGTGTCATCTAATGTGAAAGTGCTCTCCAAAACCTTGGTCACATCAGAACTATTTTCTGACGTTGTGTCTGGTCGATTACCGAATAAGCTGACATGGACGCTGTTGACTTTGTGGCTTCGACCGTCTTGAGTGCCTGATTGTACGGGCGTGTAAATTGGCACCGATCTCATCTGTTTTTGCAAAATTTATTTTGAACTAATTACAATTTGTGATGCGAAGCGATGAAAATCGCAAAGAAACTGTTTCACAGGTACCACCTCATTCTCACTTTCAGCTTGATTGTTTGTTTCTATTATGTAAAGTCTGGATATAGGGGTTTTATCAGAAATTCAGTCCCATTCCTGCTGCCTTTCCTTATGAACTCGGACTTGATTTTCTTTTCATGGTTGTTTGGCAGTTACGCTTCAGTGTCTTCCACTGATGCTGATTCATTTCGCCTCTGATTTAGCCTAGCCAATTATTTTCAGTGTGACTACAGTTGAGGCTAGTTTCTGAAACGCTTATATATCCTCAAGCAGTCGCAGAACGTTTAAGAAACGTCGTGTCATGCCTTTGAACGAATATGAAACTTGCCTGCCGAGTAAATTAATCTAAATTCGATCTGATTCCAGCAGTCATCACTAAGGGCAATGGTTGGCACTAAGCACTTTCAATTTGACCTCATGTAGTCCATGTGTCACCTTTTGGTCCGAAATATTCCGTTTGACAATGACCGATTATTCGGTCTATCATACACTTGGATCGAACTTCCAGAGCTAGCCGTTTTCATTCACATATCGTGTCTGTTGCCTTGTCGTCACCACTACTGTGAGCAACTCACACCACCAGGCAATCACAAGTGTGTGTGACACTAATTTTGACTACTTTTTACTGAAAGCGAATTATTTCCCTGACGATCAGTTTCCAATTCGATCGTCTGATAATCGATTATAGATACCTATTTCTCCATCTTTTGCATGTATGAAATCGATTAAGTTTCTAATCTGCATCGTACACGTTCCCTGCGCGCCATCATTGACATATAAACATGTACAATAATGTATGTCTTGTTGATTGACAAGCTCTCAGATGTCAGTCATTCTATCCATTTCGATCATTCTCTGTAAACATGCACACGCATACAGGTGTTTCGTCCACGTGTACCGGCCAACGCTATCCAACTGGTCTCTCAGTTACTTGACTACACACCAAGCAAGCGCCTTAAACCTTTGGAAGCATGCGCGCATAACTTCTTCGATGAGCTCAGACTGGAAGAGACGCGATTGCCACCAGACAAACCTCTGCCACACCTGTTCAATTTCACTCCGTATGGTATGTTTCTCCTCTCTCTCACACACACAGTTGGGTTCAGTTTACTAAGTGCAGCAAGTGACAACTTTATGATAAATATATCGAACTTTGAGCAATTGAGTGCGGTCGTTTGATTAGGGCTCCGTTTGATTTGATCAGAGTTGAGTAGTCATCGTTCAGCGGGGTTTCCGGCTCAAAACAATACTTAAAATTACACCAAAATTCTTCCATTTCTTACTGTCTGAAAATTAAATCGTTATACTGTGTTAAAAATTTAAGCGTTTTCTAGTCTCCTAAAGAACAAAATGCCGACCATCGGGTCGGCACTTGGAAACCAACTCGACCAATAGTTCCATACTTGTGTTATCCTTTTCGAGTTGACGATGTCGCTGATATACGTATGGACTTATTGACGTGTCAACTCTTACGTCTACGTCGACACTTCGTCTGTCGTACTATGAACATTCGTACAACTCATCCGTCTGTAATCTGCAACTGCTGTTAATCTAACATACCTCTCATTGTGAGTCTGACGTTTTACACACGCCTAAAGACACCATCGAAGGTTTGACTTCCAGCCTACGTACGTTTCATGTCACACGGTATACGAGACCACCTTGGTCTGGATACTACCAAGTTGTCCAAGCCTAGACGAGCGCAATCGCGGCTATCGAGCTCCAACCAACGACCGTGTTGGCTGGTGGTCAAACACTAGCCAAATTTCGGACAGATCTGTCGCTTTTGTCAGAAGCGCTTTTGCTTCCATTTGCAAAACCGGGCTACGATTGTTTGGCGACGACTTGGTGATATATTATGAAATGGTCAACGCCAAAGCTGTCGCATCAACATAACCTTACGGTGTTCTTCGTGAAAATCTCTTGTCTTAAAATAAGTGATTTCTATTGTCTGTGAGTTTGCGTACTCACATCCAATCGCGTTGTTGTTTTATTCTCGTTGTTGTACTATGCTGTACTGTGTTTTCTTAGGTGGAAGTTTTGCCTTAATGGGCTGGGACAATGCCGATGGGACACATTGATTGCACTTACTATATTTGTCGTTGAGCCGAATAGTGGATCAAAGTGACAGGCTGACATTTTTCTACCGTCTTCGTAATTCTCCGCTTGGTTTTTATCAATTGTTTTAACTAACGCGCTTGTGCATCGTCGTACAAAATAATTGCGTATGTGAGGAGAATGAATGATCTTACTATACTACTTGTGAGTAGTCAGGCGAATACAGGTACTGAGATATTGAAGTAGCTGAGGAAAGATATGAGAAGAAAGGTTGAAGTGAAGTCCGGCAAAAAAATACTGCTTTTCATACACTAATTTGTTGTTGACAATTGTGATACTCTTAGATTATCGTTATACACAAAGGAGTGTTTGCGATCATAGTGTTGTTAAATCATATACCACCTGTATCAGTTTCCTGAATAAACAATTCTTGTGCCACCCACCTTGGCTCACAACATCGACTGTAACAAACAGCACCGACTACACTGTAGAACCGTCGGTTGTACAATACAAATAGTATGCCATCGTGAACACACTAAACATTAATCATTCTGTCAGCTGGTACAGTCCAATCAGACGTAGACTTTAGGAAAGATATGGACGCATTAGTATATCACGAGTGGTTAATCACTCAGGCGAACGACATATGGTTGGCGGCATTCGAAACGGATTAGCCTGTCACAGTGACCGAAGCCAAAGGATGCCTGCGCTTTAAACCATCATTCCAAGTGGCTTGCGGTGCACCACTTGCGGTTCCACTCACACACCACGTATCCGGTGTAAACCCGAAGGAATAAGACCAGTAGGTGTGTGAGTGAGGCGTTTGTGTCCAGCCGGCCAATGCTGGTTAGCCAATTGAATGGTTAGCACGAAAAGGAAACCCTTATTTCTCGGAAAATAAACAGTGAGAGAGACTTCAATGACAAGATCTATACTAGGAAGAAAGATGTATAAAATGTAATACAAGAAGCATTTCAGTATACGAGTGCATGTTAGTGCATTCCAGAGAGGATAAAATTGAAAAACAAAACTCACAGTTGAATTGCGAAAATATCATCATTCAAGGAAAGAATAGGTAGAAGATCACAGACACCCAATTTTCTGAAAAGAAGAGCGGATTAGTTGCCAAACGTCCATGGTCTTGGTCGATAATCATTAACAACACGGTATACACAGATGCACACACACACATTCACATAACGAGCCATAACTGTATGTACCTGCACCTCTATATTTGAACTGTGACTATTTTACCCATGTGTGTGACAACTGTAAGTGATTTGCGTTCGCATGCATTGCTCACATATTTGACAGACTTTTGCTTGTTCACTTAAATTCACAATCACTTTGGTTGCGTTCGTCTTTTTTCCACTCAGTATCCCATCTGGTTTGTGAACTGTATGTGAATGCGCAATGGTCCAAGTAGGGTTTACTGATAGTTTTTTGTTTGCTGAATTTCTTTTTGAGTTCTATTGCATCTCCATTTCTACCTCATTTCACCCTCAGAACTATCCATGTCGGACGATGTACAGAAGCTGCTACCCGGAGGTCTGCGTTCGTCTAATACTGAAGCCTGTGTACCATCATCTGTGGACAATGATGCGGCTGGTCTTGTGAACTCAAACCCGGAACAACCACAATCAACGGTAGCCCTGATGTCGGAACTTGGGGCGATGGGTGGGGATGTATGTGGCACTCAGGGGTCAATTCCTGAAGTACACAAGACACAAATGCCCCCCGATTCTAGCTTGATCGCATCCACCGGAAGCAACAACAATAATATCGATAGTCTTAACCCCGAAAACGATTTTAGCAGTCAGTGTCTCGATACAAACACCAACACTAATCCCGATGTAGCCGAGGGAGTTCCCGGGAATGCAGATGCGACGAGCTAATCCTGATCGGAAGCTGTTTATCTTTTTAGTAATCGTCGTTGTACACGCAGACTGAATCAAATCGCTGAACCCGATGATTATTGAACGCCATCATCAGCACCATCATCAGCAACAATCCGTTATCATCTTTGCCAGACCACATCAGCCTAGTTACTCTACACGGATCGTGTGACTGTGTGATGACAATCGCATATATATACACACACGCAGATCCATCCCACATTTGTTGTCGTGTTTTCTGATGGCGCCTCATAATCACTCGTGGTACTTCCACCTGACTGTAGCCTGTGTCTGTGACCACTTCTTTCTCGTCAGCCGAGATGTCTGACACAAAGATCGTTGACATGTTCTGCGTTATTCTGTCTTCATCCGATACCTATTTCAGTCTCTTTGTGTACCATAGGTTTCACTTCAGCCCTCCCTCAGTGATCTTTGTTTTACTTTGGTTTTCATCGCTTCCTCCGTTCGTACGTGCGTGGGCACTCTTACCACATGCGCTTCATGTGTACGTGGTTCTTTTCTGGTCTGCTTTTTTCTTCCAATTTGCTTGCCCCTTCTGTGATGTGTGTGCGTAGTACTTTTGTGTGTTCGGCCTAGAAACGCTGTTTTGGCACTACTGTCGCGTCTATCCGTCCCGCATGCATTTCTTGTTCGAATTTCCAAGCTCCCCTCTATAACACACAGTTACACACACGTGTATGTACGTGCACAGTGAGAGGTTCGTGCTTCTTTACAAAAACTATACATCCACGTACAAGTTCCAGTTTTGAAATTATCTTTGTCCGACCTCCTCACTGGTGTTCAGGCTCATCTATCCCTTCATTCCTCTGGAGCAGATATATGTATACACGTCTCCGAGGTTTGCACAATGGCGGCGGCGACGGGACACACAGAGAAAGAGAGATTGGAACTGATTCAACTGTCTTTCAGTGCAGTCTATTCACTCCGAATTGTCTTCTGGTTGTGTGTGAGAGAAAGTTGGAATTTGCGCTGATATATCCTAGAAGAAAGGTTCGTGTCCACATGCATTTTGTTCGGTGTGATATGTATGTGTGTGTGTATGTGTGTAAGGGGGCCAGGCAAGAACACAAGGGGGTTTCTGTAGAACCGTTTTTGTTTTGCAGCATGCTATTGCTGTGTCTTCACCGTGCCTACCGATCAGCCGGAACTCCAGGCAGCCCCAGTGTCACGTGTGATACCGAAATACACTTTATTGTACTCTAGCGATTGTTGTCAGTTTTATCTTTCATCTTAAACAGTGCCTATTAGCTGTGAAGCTGAGCACCTATTGTGAGTAAACGAGTAATCGGCATCCTTTGAACAGCGGAGAGCCAACCATAGATCGGGTAACTTAATGCGTCCATGATGTATACAACCAGCCCGTTCTGAAGTTAACCAGTACTCTAAAATTAGGCGACCCAAATCCGATTGTTCGTATTTTCAACATCAATGTTTTAACAGTTTTTACCAGTGGTTTCTATTTTAAATATGACAGAATAATTCTCATCAGTTCGTCATGTAAATAGTCATTTGTGGGTAGATAAGTCAGCAGTATTACACCAACAGTCCGCACTTCTACGTTTTCCTGTCGTAGGAAGAAGAAAATGTCCTAGTTCGGAGACATGGGTTGGGACTGAGGTCATAGTTCAAATTTCAGTGTGTATACTTGATACCAGCTGAACTTCGTTGTAAGTCCATGAGTAGTCGCTTTATGCTTTTAGTCATCAGATGCTTTTCTCTTTCATAATGTATGTGACATTTTTTATCAAAACAACACTAGATCTTGACGCGGTGTGATGGCTTGTGTATCTCGGTTACCTATTGGGCCAAACTAGACGGTGCGACGATCACGCCGATAGAGTCACTCTTACCAGACAGGTCAATAGGTAGAGGTCTGACAAACCAAACTCCTTTGGCCTCCATGTTGAGAGTTGAAAGAAGGTTGGCATCTTTTTCCGGAAAAAGTACCCGTTGTGGTACACTGTCACCCATCCGCAGCCTTTCGGTACAGGCTTTTGAGCCAAAGGCTTTGGTTGAGAACCCTAATCGTTTTCCTGTCTAGGTCTGGGCCTCCTGACAATATCTCAGCCCACATACCATCATGACTATTCACACCATCAGTAACTGCGTACTGCATCAGCCGTCTCATAGTACAAACTGAGTCACCCTATCAGCTGTATACAGCAGTGTGGATAGGCAAAAACATGCTACTACTGATCCCCTCTTTTACCGTCTTATCAAATTTAGTTCTCAAGCTTCTCCCGATCCCGGTTTCTGGTATTCATTCTTCAGGTCTCACAACAGATATGGTTAATCGTAGTAACACTGTGCCGGTAAGTCCCATCTACCATCCAGCCCCAGGCCTCTCTCCTCCCTTGCTTAGGCCTAGAATGCAAATTAATGTAGGTGCTTTGAATGTTTGCACCGTAAAACAAATAGGTCAACAGACTCCTCTCACACGGACTTTAGATTCGTTAAATGTCCATGTCTGTTCTGTTTCAGATATCAGAACAGTCGTAAACGTGTGGAACTAACAGCACCCGCACTGTCTACCCAATACTGGTTATACACTTCGAATGACTACAGCCACCGCTTCCGGTCAGGCTGGATTAGGCATAGTCCTCAGCATGACGGCCGCATTGGTAGATTGGATTCCTGTTAACAGTAGACTTTATACCGTCTGCTTGGCAGGTTCTGTTAAGGCCAGCTCTAGACACAACTTTCAGAAATCTTTTCGTTGTGTCTGCTTATGCTCCAACTGACTGTAGTGACGTCGGTGTCGATGACGCTTTTTATTCGAATCTGGCTGCTCTTATTCAGTCGGTACATGGTTCTGGTGTAGTCATTCTGGCTGGAGATATGAATGCCCAGATCGGCCACCTTGTTGAGGCCGAGTCTCGTCTAAGTGACATGTTTGGGATGGCATCACATGGCTCGGACAATGGCGGGCGGCTGTTGCAACTGTGCGCTGAGCATAGGCTATTGTTAGCCAGCACTAGTTTTAGACATCGTGCACGTCACAGTTATACATGACGCCCTCGTTCTCCGAATCAGACATGGTTTCAGATAGATCACATGGGTGTTGCTTATGAGTGGCGGGGCCTCATTCATGACTGTCGTTCTTATTGGAGCATATAATTGGATTCGGATTATGCGTTGGTACATTGTCGTTTAGTTCTTACTTTTGTTGGACAACGACCCTACGGACAACAACGATTGGCAGTTGAGAAACTGGCTGTGTCGCTGCTAAAACATAAGTACCACACGAGTCTAGAACACAAGCTTAGCAGTTCTCATTCCAAAACCCCTGATGTCTGTTGGACGGGAATATCCCAAGTCAATCATGAAGCAGATACTATATCATGCGGCACGGTGGTTTATGGGGCAAACAAATATTGGATTTCAGAGAAATCCTTAGAGTTGTTAGATACCAGACGGAACATTCCTCCTCGCGGTTTATATAATAAATTTATGAAAGATATCGGTAGCCTGGTCGTTGATCCTAACGTTTGGTTAATGGGAGAAGTTAAAGGAATGGAAACCACTCTTGCTTCAGGGAAAAGTAGCTGACTGTTCAAGCTTATCCATGCTACTGGTCCCAGACAACTGTCTGTCAGTGAAGCTATCAGCGAGACAGATGGCACATTAATCCATAATAAGCCCAGAAGATTAAATCGTTGAGCGGAACATTTTGAGAGTCAGATTAGCTGGCCTCCTGTGTTGTCATCACAAACCACCACCGACTAAGACAGGTTCGCAATTGCCTTTCGGCTCTCAATCCCAATAGGGTTGCTGGCCCAGATGACCTTGCGACGGCACTTTTCAAAAAAGGTGAGTTGGCGTTAATGAAAGCCTTGACTCAGTTGTTCCGACTTGTGTGGACGACGGAGACTATCCCTCTGTGCCTGGGTCATGTAAACCCTCGAAAGAATACGCTGATTCGTCCACGATATAGTAATGTGCCTGACAGAAATCAGATTCTCCTCGTAGTAATTATCACGGAAAGTCTTGATCCAGAAAATAACATGACTGTCCCCGTACTAGCTCCCAAGACAAACCAAAACACAATTACAAAAAGCAACTTTGTTTCGCTCCAACAACGTGTGCGACAAGGCGGTACTTATACGATGCATAGCGACCTACGAACGTTCTCGAATCAGAAAACCGAAGGGCAGTTGGCGAAATTATTAGTTAAGGTCACTAAGCCACCATGAGCATAGCGGACTAGACGCCGAACAGGTAAAACATAGCCAAGGTTACTTCTGGATTGTTCACAACAGTTCCGCCCGTTCTGGTTGGATAAAATCGTTTTTCTGGAGGAATGAATCGGTTTTGGACGGGAAAATGGACTCCCTAACAGGTCACTCGATAATAGTTCCTATATTCAAGAAAGATATCAGAAGCTCTTACGAAAACCATAGGGAAATTAGTTTGATTTCAGTCATTGCTGGGGTTCTGGCATCCATTATACTTCATTGACTCTGCAGCTCGGGAGGTAAACATTAGAAAAGAACAGGCAGGGTTTCGCCCTGGTCGAAAATGTGCTGATCACATTCTTACTGTTCACCAAGTTTTTGAGCAGTATCATTTATACAGCCGGCCAAAAATTTTCGTGTTTCTTGATTATAAAGGTGCGTTCACTTTGGTGGATCTATCTACAGTTTTAGACTCTCGAACGCAGCGGCGTACCCACCGATTACGTGAACATACTTTCGCCGCTTTATTCCCACAATTCAGCTCAGGTTAGGTTTTACTGTGAACTCTCTAACGGTTTTAGCACTAGGGGAAGCGTTTACCTTGTTTTTTGTTTATTTTCATCATTGACGAAATAATGGATTATTAGTTCCGGCACAAAATGCCGGTGTGGAACTCCGACTTGGTGGAAGATTGACTGATATCGATTATGCTGACGACATGATGTTGCTGTCTGACAAGCAGTAAAGACAATGTCATAAGCGTTTTTATGCCCTACCAAACACTTCGAAATGCGTCCTGTAGTCTCAAAGTGCAGATTGTATCTGCATGATTTGTAATTGCGTAGAATTATTGTTAGTAAAGTTATGAATGCTGTTGACTGGTTTGTGTACTTGGGAGGCTGCGGCTGAGGTGTATGGAATGAAATAAAAGCGCGTATCTCTAAGGCTTGGACGATATTCGCCAGTCTAAGACATTTCTGACGACAGAGAGACACTTCTCTGAAGCTTAAGGATCATGTGTATAAGTCGACAGTGAGGACTGTGTTACCTTACGGCTGCGAGACTTGTCCGTTAAGAAAAGAATACATGAAACATCTTCAGATATTTGACCATCGATATTTGTTTTGGATCGTTGGCTTGTTGTGGCACCAACGAGTAAGTAACGAAGAAGTTGGGAATCGAGTATTTGGTAGCGACTGTCAATCTATTTCTTTTATTCAGTTCGTACATTTGCACAAACTTAGATGGTCAGACCATGTACTGAGGATGCCAGCTAATCGCGTTCCATACTGACCAATTTTATCGACTCTGCGGCTGACTGGCGTGAGGTGCTAGGTGGACAGATGGTAACCTGATGTAGGTAAATGACGTCGTTCTCCAGATGGGCTCGCTACTATAGGTCGGTTTCTTCTGCCGGGCTGGGAACTTCGCGACTCATCGAGTCGGTGGCTGAAGACTTTAAATGAGATGGAGGTTAATCGAGCTCAGTGGCATGAATGTTGTTGTTGTGTTGGTCGAGTTGTCTGTGAAGTGATTGCACTCACTGATGTGGGGCAGTGAAATTCGTAAGGAAGGCATCTTGTTGGTTGGATATGTTAGGCTAGATAGCGGTTAGTCGAGCTCAGTGGCATGAATGTTGTCGTTGTGTTGGCGCGGGGCAGTGAAAGCCGTAAGAAGATTGTCGTGATAATGATGCATTACGTATGTTTGCAAGATTTAGGCATTTTGATGCTGAATGTTTGAATATAGACGTAGCTATTTTTAATAGTTGAGTCTCCTCTCCCCATCTTTGGTCTTCTTTCCTACTGTGCAGGGTTAACTTTTTTGTTCTTCATAGTTATGTGACAGTTAAGCATTAGCGAGAACCACTGGTGTATTACTGTCTATAGTGACGTTGTACGTCATTTCAAAAAGTCACGAGTTGCTGAGTTTTGATCCTCCTTGAACTCACTTTCAGTACATGTGTCATAATTTCCATTATCACACGTTTCAGTCATTTTCTCCCTTTCACCACGAACTCTTCAAGCCTTTTTGATTCTGTGACTATAGCCCGTTTGGCACATCACTTGGTCTCTGAAAATCAGGTGATTTGTTGTTGTTGGTTGCTGAATCACACGGACATAGATGTCGCAATTTAGCTTACCCCGCTTGTAAACGTCGGCAATAATCCTTGTCAGTTGGGTGGAGAAGGAAGTGTTATGCGGTGTACCAAAACTTTTCAGTGTGAATTTACTTATCCCCTAAACCAAGGGGCAACGATCTTCCTCTGAATATATTTTATCTGATCTCTAAATGAATGGACAGCGGGTCACATCCATCTATTGCCGTGATTTTCGATTTTCAGCTTGTTATTTTCTTATCTTTACCAGCGTGACGTGATCGTCCCCTCAATTTACTTGTATTGAGTTAACACTAAAATCAACACAGTGACAGTTAAACACCCTAATTACTCTATCATGTGTCACCCAGGAGAAATCATAAACCCTCGTCTTCAGGCACTTGTAGCAACACAGTCTTATCTGATTTCTTATTTACTCCTCATTTCTTCGCGTCACCCATTTTGGATTACTATTTAATGTAGTACTAAAAGATGGGATGGTTTTTATTATTTATTGTAGTGATTTGGTGGTAATTATCATGCAAACACCTCTCAGCTGAATGGAGCTGTTTGTGAGAGATCGTGCAACCGGACATCAATCAGTCGGATTCTTAACTTGCTCTTCGTATTTGAGAAGAATTGGTTAATGTAAATATAGCCGAATATCAACTTTCTTCATGTGGCGGTTGTAGGTTGCCAACCTCTACTATTAATGTGAGGTAGCTTGAACAAACCTGACGTTACCTCTGTTCTATGCGAACTTGACCTTGGTGTTGTATTTTGAAATATCGTTACACTAATGTGTACCATCTGATACTGAGCCAGAGGGCATCCGATATTGATGTGATGTTTAATCCCAGTCATGGTTTTCAAACTGGCTTTCTAAATCTGATCGCTTAAATCCTTTTTTAAAACAAAAGGATAACAGTCCCATTGATCAAACTTCGAGTACAACTTTGTCTAATTCTAACATAGAAGTACCATGCATCTACTTCTCTTGTTTTTTCTCTCTGGAAATTTGGTTTTAGATGAAATTGAGATGATGGTTCAGAAAGGTAGTTGTTTATTTTAGTTGAAAATAAAAAGCCAGAGATACTTCGTCCCAACACTAATTCGGTTTGTTGGGTTAGAATGAATCAAGAGAATTTACTATGTGAGTTTACAAGACTATCCTCATTTGAACAGTTGATCAGAATTTGAGTGAGCACCTAAGCCTTCTTGGGGATAGCGAACCTCATTGGATTATGATAAATCCGTTTACATCAATTGATATCTTCGATATGAGAGAAGTAAAAAGCACACCTTAGTATTACCATAACGACAAAAAGTTTAGACTTCATTAGGGTCACTTTCTTGTCACATTGTGAATGACATGGTTTATTCTACTTGCTGCAGTCCATTTATCTCCTGCAGACCGATAACATCTTTGAAGTATTCTATAAGAGAGAAAGAAAGGTTTTCCAAGCTCTCATGAGTGTGCAAAAATAGCAGGTCCTTGGTTGAAACGTGAATTGCTTAATTATAAGGTGGGACAACTAAATCACAGTATCTCATCTTTTTGACGTTTTGTGTTTTTCTTCAATAACATATACTGATTCACAATTTCTCCCTCTGCTTCTTCAATAGTGGCGAATACGTTTTTATTCGCAAATGGAATTTCTATCGGTACATGCGTAAACTAACTTGATTTCTACATTGTTCTTTTCGGTTGAGTTTAACAGAATTATTCGACGGTTCAGAGCAGAAAAAAAAGACAGTTGAAAGCATTCCCTTACAGTCTCCTCATAACCGATATCCTACGTCGTTCTGCTTATGCTCAGAGTATCATCCATTAGGTTAGAAAGAAGCATATCTGAGTTTCCTAACAATGACATCTAGTACACGATACGCTTTGTGTTGATAGTTCATTGCAATGATAATACCTGTATCCAGTCATTCATTTTTTTTTGTTCTATTCGAACTTATTGAACTAATGGTAATTAATAAAGTCGTTTGAACCTAAAGCAATAAAGACGTACAGTCTGGGAGCTATGGATACGGTTAGTTTATTTCGAATTACAACCACTTTTGTAGATAACAAGTAGTGGGCAAAATTATTGATTGAACAATATGAAACAGTGCACAACCAATCAGATTGTGTGTAACAGCTGTTCAAGTCGCGGAAGACTACCCTGGTTGAAAGTCATTGGACTGACTGCATCATGATAATAAGGACATTCACGATTGTTTACGGCTAGACTCTTACAACTGATGGACCAGCACTTATAATGTGTTGTGAGGTAAAATCGGTTGGCTCGGAAATTTGCGTTATCACAGTTTTAGATTTGGAGGGACATTGTGATAGTCGAACTCGTGGGGCTAATAACAAATAATAAACTTGCTTGAATCTATTGTTAGCTTCGATGCAATAGAAATGGAAGAACGGGGAGCTGTGGATACAGTTACTTCTTTATTGTATTTCCGGTTATAAATTCGTTTTGTAGGTGGCACTATGTAAAACATTTGGTTAGGGAATGCGAGGCAAACAGGTGGGAATCACCTTGCGTTGTTTTGCCACTTGAGTCGTGGAGGGCTTGCTGTTTTGACAATTTTCGGACCAATGGTAGCAAGATAATCAGGATACTCCTGATTGACTCTCGTTAAAACCAATGAACACATGGTCATGACCTGCTGGTGTTTGCGAACTGTCAGCCCGCAACCTGCGATCAACACAGAAATATAGTCTGATATTTATCAACACCTTAATTTGAGGCTGTCCTGAATATCGACAGAGGTCAGGAGTCAACCAATGGTTTGGTTGCCACTGAAGTCATCGGACATCTTCACAGAAACTTACACTTCTCATCCGTGTTTTCAGGTTTGCTTGATGACGTACGTATTTCGCTGTTAGATGTAAGACATCTTTCAGAACAATTCAGAAATTCCGGGAAACAAACTTTGTAGCGACCACAGTAACTCGAATCAAAAAGTTTTTTCCCTGGTTTAGAAATTTTATGGCGATGAAATTTTCCATCTTTTAAAGCATGTCTCTTAGTCTTAAACATCAAAATAGTCTACTGCCATTATAATTAATACAACTTTTGACTGAATATTTCCCCAAACTTTTCCAAGCATCGATTTCCAACTGAAGATATGTTCGTCAAAACTGCTTTCTCTAGACACTTTTTGAGTCCGACCTGATAATATGTTTTTTTCCAATGACTTTGTTAATCCACAGATTTGTCCATATTGATTCACTTCGTCAGGATCTGCAGCAAACTTAAGAACCTACTGCTTGAGCAAATATCCATCTTAGTGTAAACGTCTGGACGATCGGCTCTTCTAGCAACAACACTTAACCAGTCTGTCACACTTGACTTGTTTCAGCCTCTTGTCTTTATCAAAACTGTATTTACATTCCGGTCTTCTTTTGCTCGAAATATCATCTAAGGTTTGCTTCTATGTACTGAAACGTTTAGAAATTTAGATCTTGCGATTTCAAGTATGTAGTGACCAAGCGGAGATGCGCTTGGTCCTTATTCACTAATTGATGGTCCTGACAGTTATGGAACATGATAGGGTCTGGAAACAACCCGTCTATTTCCAGCACTATTTGGAAATATGTTGATTATTTGGATCTAACCTAGTATGAAATCATTTCCACCACCAACCAGTATGGGGGAAGAAAGCACGAGATGAGCTCACGTACATTTAGCAACGCCAAGAAACGCGCCAAATGAAGAGTGCATAGAACCTTTGATCATTTTAAACACCATCTGAAAAAGTGCGAACGGAACGACCTTGAAGTAAATGAAGAACCATTAAGAAATCATTCGCTGCGTGCAATTGGTTATATGACAGAAAAAAATGACACTGATTTTGTATCAGGGCTTTAACACGAAGAAAACACTTAGAACAGACAAACCGAAATGCACGGTCGCAGCCGGGTTCCTTAGACAAGTCACGCGATCGTTGATTACTACGAGCGTAACAAACAATGTAATATATTTAGAAGAGACCCAATTGCTAAAAATCTGGACTTCGGCTGGATTCGAACCAGCGACAGAAACACCATGTCCAAACATGGTAAGCGCTCTACCATTAATATATTTGATATATTTCTTAAATTAAAGTTGTCTTCAACTCAACAAAAATACAATATTACCGTGTGTTGAGTTAGAATAATAAGTTATTCGTATATAACCAAATTTTTTAATTAAGTAAACGTTGAGATGCATGAAAATTAAGGGTATTCAGATACACACAACAAGTACACTAAGTTGTTAAAAGAGAAGTAAACTGTTTGGTACAATCATTTAACATCCGAATCATCCAGTCCTAAAAAAACATTGGGTGGTATATTCCGTAGAACCAGACCAAGCCCTATCATCATAGTGGTTTTAATGACTTCCTTGTAAATAGTAGGAGATTTTTGCCTAATATGAATTGAACTTCACTCATAGTTGATTGTAGCTATCACATTCCCCTAGAATTTTCAGCAAGCCTCTTTCAAAAAGTGGCGCTAAACTCGAGTTTCGTTCTTGGCAAAACTCGTCAGTAGTAAATTTCTTTGTCGTGATAGGGAGCTGACATTCGATCACGTTTAAATGAGACAACCGTGTTGACCACTGCGCCATTCATCTCATATTAGGCATGACCGAATCGTGATGTGTGAAAACTCAGCCATACTCGTTTATGACTAAGGTTCAGGTTGCACGATCGCCTACAGATGAGACACAACAAATGTCCTGTCAACTCCAATCGATGACTCCTCAACTCGAGGACTTCTGTTTAAGTCTAATTGAAAGAGATCATTAACTTATTGCGCCATATCACTATACTCGAGTTTCGTTCTTGTTAGAGCTGGTCAGTAGCGCATACCCTTGTCATGATAAGGATTTGAACTCTGGTCGCGCATTAATAGTCCAACCGATGTGAACTCAAATCAAATACGACTAAATGTTTAGTGCAGACGCTCAGTCACAACGACCTTCAATCAGTTCGCCACTTGTAACGATTGCTAAATGCTGACTTGCACGAAATGGGGAACCAATAGGAATCCATTAGTTTTACAGCTTAAATTTTAAAGAGGGCCAAATAGTGGCAAATGTCTACACGAAAGACATGATTATCGTGGATTTCGTTAGCGAAGGCCTTTTTCTTGTCATTGATTTTATCATGCGATCACCTTTACCAAAATATAAAGGTCTTATCAGGCTCTTGATGCAGTGCTCAAAATGTCTTCCTTAACAGCCCTGCTTCATTTTACGCGTCCTTCATGTCTCTGCACAACAGTTCATGAATAGTTCTAGCAATCAGTACGTTTCCAGACCTGAAAAGTAATATTCCATGAAGTATATTTATTTGTTTCTGAAAGAGGATATTGTTTTTGCACATGATGTCTGACGATCGTGTTAACCAGAACTCAATATGTTGTTGCTCTATATGCTTATGATATATTTCTAATGTACAATATGCAATCACATGAGCAGTCAACGTTATTCGTGCCTCAGATGCACCTCCGGCAGATTGCATCAACTTAAAATCGAATGAAATGAATAGATTTTACATTCTGTACGGCAAATTTTCAATGAGTGTTCGGTTCACCCTTTGTGTGTGTGGCGTGAGCGTTTTGGTCATGGAGTCTTAAGCATTTACACTACGCTCGACCGGAGACGAAAGTTGTTCCTCTAGCTCAGCACAACCCAACATACTAGTAACAAGCAAAATTAGTAGTTAATTATTTTTCTAACGGAAGACTTAAGCATACACATACAAAACTCGTCGTTGTTAGTCCCTTCACGTGACGAAACTAACTGACACACTACAGTGATCCAGCTAAATCAACTGACTGGAAACAGCTAACAAAAGATTAGTTGAGTATCCACAATTTTTAAAATAAATACTTCAAGTTTTTAATTTATGTTAACCAAAACGCTTGCGGGTATTTCTGATTCACGGAACTAGCCGCACTAATTAAAAGTATTTGGAACAGGTCATACTGATCTTTTTAAATATTTGTCCATATTTCAGTGGTTGAACATTACAATCAGTTTATCTTTCAAGTTCAGTGAGAGGCTTCGCAAAATGAACGTTCTGGCTTCAGTAAATGAACGGACGAAATCAGAGAAACACAACCTATTTTATGAGTTAGATTATTCACTCAGTCTGGTTTATTAAAGCTACTGTGTAACGTAGTCGAATAGAGGGTAGGATTTCCTTCAGGTTTTTGGATTTATGGCATACTAAACTACGCAATCCAATTTTGAAGTTTTAAAAATGTTCACAGTTTACAAATTAAGTATTATTTACATTTGACGACAGTCTACGCATTCTGACACACTTTTTGCTCAGCCAAATTTGAAAGAAACCAATGGAGTGAAAGTCACGTGTCTGAATCGGACTTTTTACTTGAATCATCTCGATTACGAAGCAAATGCGTTAATCATAATTAACTTCGAGTTAATTTCCTTTGAATATGGTTTGGTATCCTCGATCATTTGGAGAAGAGTATCGAGATTATCTCTCTTACTCGTCCCACTGATTCATATAGAATTCACGAAATGATCCAGTCAGTCCAATCCATATTCATGAAAAAGCACCTCTCAGACAAGTTAGATCGGTTGAGCAGTCTTTTAGTTGTTGAGTGAAGTCTGGTGATTTTGATTGGTACAAAGTGGACAACCCTTATCCGATAGAAACTTTCGCATCTATGCACATTAACGTGGTCTAAGCTCAAATTTCGTTCTCATATATATATATATATATATATATATATATATATAATCGTTAAAAGTGTGATGACTGTAACTCGTAACTGAACATTGTGTTCTACTGTTGCTTAACTGCATGAATAATTACGCTATACATAATAGGGTTACATTATGATTTCGTTGGCACATTTGCTGTGTTATCGCTACGGCGTAGAAACTAGCTCTAGGTTTGACCCAAGTACAATTGCTTACTTCTAACTGCTATATTTGGCTTCGCGATCAGTATATTTCTTATAATGTTTTTTTTGCTATTTGGAAAATTTGAATATTCACTGAAGTTCACGAGATATCAAAGACTGCCTGGAAAGCTTTGAAATCTGGTGAATTACGCAGTAAGATATGGAAGAGAAGAAGAGAACACTGTATATCCTCACGGTTGTTGGCGAGGGTGCTTATGCTTTGATTAAAAATTTGGTGTTTCCTGATTCTCCTATTTCACTTTCATACGCTTTTCTGAAGAGTCTGATAATTAAGCATGTTCAGTCTCTCGACTTCGAAACTATGGGAAGATCGAAAATCTAAACCCCAATGTGAAAGAAAAATCGAGATATCTGTACATTTATCCTTCAAATTTAAATTCAAGCCTCAAAATCTAATTCCGGTGACCAACTAGAGGTTCAGCTAAGAGATCGATTACTCGCAGGAATCAATATCCCTCTTCTTCAGCAAAGGTTATTACTACTAAATGAGATATCTTTCCAATCTGCCAGACTCTATGTGAACAAATTCAAGATGTTAATTCTGCGGTGAATGAAAAACCAGCCTTGTTATCTAATCCCAACAATGTTGGGAAACAAGTACACCAACAATAGTTACAGCTCGATAAGGTAAATTGTTACAGAAATACGGCAGTTGATCCACATCATTCTTGAAGCAATTATCCATTCCGCAATTGAAAATGCCGTAATTGAGGTAAGGTAAGCCACATTCAAGCCGTCTGTCCTAGTTCGAAAAGGTGTTTGGTCCATACTCCGTTAGAAAGGCAGTCTCCCAATTGACTTGAAATCGATTGCTCTTACTGTAATTTCTACCCATTTTTTTCATTCTACGCATCATATAACACAATCATTCACTGTTAACAGTGGTCCTGAACATTCCTTTACTATTGACTCCGGTGGTGTTGTCTTTTATTTCAAGAATGCGAAACATTCTTCCCCAGTTACGAATTTGAATAACGAGATCAACAGACCCATCTTGCAAGATGTCAGTGTCATTTCGTATGTTCTTCTCAGTTGCTACACCTAACAGCATTGAAAATCAATGGTATGTAAACGAATTAAGCTCACGAATCCAGTCAATCCATACACAGTCTATCATTGGTCAAAACCCTAGCAGACGAAGATTCAAGGTCAACACATTTGCACACAGTGGACTGGCTTATTACGCATGACCAGCAGTGCTTTGAGTGGCATAAGGGTGACTGGCTTGTGATGACGCATCAACACACGGAAAGAGTTTGTCGAATCGACCATACGACCGGTGTCTGGCGATTGAAGAAGCCGGCTTGCACTGTTTGGGGAGGTCGCTTCGGGTCACGTCGCACATATATTTGGGGACGTGTTCCCTTAAGGCGGAGGGATAGATCAGTTTTGCCAGTGTAAACGTCACCGCAGCTGCAGGTGACCTCCGTCAGTCGTTGTGTTCGAGACGACATATTATTATCTCCATCATATGGTAACTGCATATACACGTGTTTTTTCGGAACAGATGTTTCTTGTGGGTTTACTACTTTGGGCTTGTTCTGAAAGTCAATAAAATCCAGTAGATAACCGTCGGAGACCAAGATGTCACGTATAAATTTCAACTTTATATATAATGTATCACGCGTACATGTAGTTCGTGCTCTGTGAAATAGACAATGAACCAGTGAGCGTTTGTGTTTTATGAGTGAGAAACTGCTGACACTCAGTTAGTCTCCATCTCAAGTGGGGTTACAATGTATTGATCGGCACACTGTACCATCTTTCCACCCCTTAATGCCGACATCCAGAAATGCGAGTGTGTTTTGTTTTTCAAATTTAGATGACAACGTTAGTTTTGGATACGAAGAGTCCAAAAAGTCTAATAGTTTTTTTTACTATCTCTTTATCTTGTTTGGATACTGTCATGTCATCAACATATCGTCGATAAATAGGGGAGGTCGTGCAATGTATCCGGAAGATGGAACTCGACCATGGAGAAATAATTCAACAAAAATCAGTCCCAGAGGGCTACCCATTGTGATTTTGTCTAGCTGATTATATCCCATGTTTTGAAAATGATAGTTTATATTTTTAGTAAAAAAAAATAATATCAAAGATTTCAGGATAGTTGTTGAGACATGAAGCTTTATGTCACGAGCCATTGCAAAAAAAGTCACAGATAAAGTCGACCGTCTCACTTACAGGCACATTTGTGAAAAGCGAATTCACGTCAAGAAAACATTTTCTTTCAAATTACAATTATCTAAAATGTGTCTTTCAGACAACATTTTGAAGCGAGTGTGTGAACTGGTTGCAAAACATCCACTAACCATTTGGCCAGTTTTCGATAAAGCGAACCCGCCATCACAAGGATTGGTCGTAGTGTTGTTTGATTTTTGTGAATCTTTGGTGAGAAAGTTTCCTCAACTGGGAATGAGAAAGAGATCTCGAAAAGCGATTCACAACTAATTTATCCGGATCCTTGTAAAATGTGTCACTCGATATGATTGAGGACAAAGATCTTTGTAAATGTGCCTTGCTGGAATCCCAAGTATTTTTGGCAGCCTGATTACAGAAGTTTGAGAATTTGCTGCGCGAAATAATCGATAGGCTGTCCAACAGTGGCAAATACTGTAGTTGGGCAACTAGCAATTCTGTCACTTTATCACGAGTGGACTCGATATGCGATTCATTCAAACGTTTCAGAATGGACGAGGTCACTTTAATGTTCCCTTTGCGAAAAAAGGACCAAAAGGTCTTAGGTCAAAAACTAGATCCATCACAATCATGTAAAAACTCCATCCGACATTTTTCAATGATAATCTTGCAACGAAGGCTGAAAAGCTTATCATGACATTTAGTAATGTCAGCTGGGAATCTTTGTTTCAAGCATATGAAACATTCAACCTCAGTTACGAATTTGAATAACGAAATAGAAAGACCGGTTTTTGAACACGATAGTACTACGTCCAATGTTCTCGTCAGTGGCCAGACAACTGTCGAAGGCTGATCACGTGATCGATCCAACGAACGCTTTCCGTGTGTTGATGCGTCATCACAAGCTAGTCATCCTTATGCCACTCAAAGCACTGCGTGTCACGCGTAACAAGCCAGTCCACTGTGTGCAAAAACTGTTGACCTTGAATCTTCGTCTGCTAGGGTTTTGACCAATGGTAGACTGTGTATGGATTGACTGGATTCGTGAGCTTAATTCGCTTAGATATCTTGTATTTAGGCTGATTGCATGAAGCGGTTGAAACATTTTGTTGTCTTGAAGCTCACTGGTGTTTCTGCTAAACGTTTTACTGGACATGTTTTACCAAGTCTTGGAAACTGCGAATTTCCGCCCACAGTGTGTTACTCATTCATGTCCATTTTTTTAAATTAATCCTGGTCCATTTATTATTGGTCTTGTGTGCATGAGGATATTGAAGCTTTCTTTTGCATTGTCTTTTAAATCTTCTGAAACCAGTGCTCGCGAACTGATTTTGCGATTTTCAGAAACTTACATTGGTACACGAATTAAGGCAGTCAGTCTTGATGTCTCGGGTGCAACCACTTTTATGAAACATTGCACAATTCTATTTGGCCTGCATGTAATACATTGTTTAAGTTATGTGCGGATGAGAATTACTGACTTCTGCGGAATCATCCGTATGGGCTACTTCAATTGTAACGCGTCTAAAGCGCGATAGTCGAACACCCAGAGTGTGTGGTGACTACCGCATTACTTTAGATAAGTGCTGCAGAGTATAACAGAGGTACCGAAAGGCATCCTTCATCGATTTGTTGGTTCGAAGTACTTTTCGAAACTTGATCTCAAGGATGCATATTTGTAAAATCCCGTTAACAATGCTTCCAGCTTTTTGACTTTTCATGTACAGTTTCTTATCTTTTGCATCGAGTGTCTCTTCAGCAATTTTTCAGGATGTGATAAACATACTCTATGATAATCTTGAAGGTGTTACAGTTTAACAGGATGATACTGTTTTACGTGGTTCTATCAAATGTATTTATCATAATAGGTTGCTTATGTTATTCGGAAAACTTTGTGTTTACTTTGTTTCTATCAATTCCGTAAATTGTGTTTTTGGTAATACATTTGATTGATGAAACCGGATTTCGACCTGGTTTTGCTCGGTTTTCATTTCTAAGTCCCCTACTCCAACGACTGTTGATGAGTTGCGTTGATCCTCTCCAATACTACTCCCGTTTTATTTTAAACTTTGCTCAAAAAACACAACCCCTTTTTCTAATTATGTCTTCAAACAAACTCGTGTGAACTGATGCTCATGAGACAATATTGCGTTGTTTACCTAGCTGTTTGCCACAAGTGCTATTTCATGACCATTTTTTCTAAGCTTCCTTCTTTTGTGATTGTGGATCAGTCTCCTACGGGCATTGGTGTAGTACTGGAGCAAGATGGACATCCAGTTTTGCGCATTCCGCGACTTCTTGGTCTAGCAGAGCGTGGCTATGCCCAACTTCATAGAGAAGCGCTCGCTTTTTAGTGGGCTGTTATTCGTCTTCGTTGATTCGCATTTTACAGTTATAACTGACCTTGAGACGCCAAACTTTAGTTACCCCCAACAAATCGCTTACCAGATCCACAGTAGCCATGTTTTTCGATGGAGCATTACTGTTTCAGCATGATCTTATGGCATCCAACATCGATTGTCCCAATACACTTGCTGTGCAGATACTGGAAATTCCGACTAGGTCAGGCCATCACCAGTAATTCCAGCTAATCTAATTTCCGATGCGAAAAAATATTTTAGCCATTCGTAAAGAATGAAATAAAACCACGAAAAGCAGTTTTCTTTAACTTTATGCTCATCGCGAAGTGCTCTCACTCACTGCCGACAGTGTTCTACGCAATAGAGGTAGAATTATCGTGTTTACTACACTAGATTGATTAATTTTGGATGACTTGCATTCTGATCACCTTAGTATAGAGAAAGTGAAGTTATTGACACGTGTAACTTGTTGGTGACCAGAGATTGATTCAAACATTGCTCGAACGACACGTGGTTGCGTCAGTTGTATACACAAAAGTCATTCCAGACTATCCAACTGGGTTCCATGGCCGATGTCATGCTATACATGGCGGCGTTTGCACGCGGATTATTGTTTATTTTATGGGCAGATATTGTTAGCGGTCATTTTTGATTCCTACTCGCACTGGCCAAATATGTATTTCACAAATCCACCACGCGATAACGTCATGTTTACGGCATTTCGGGAGACATAAACGAGAAGTTCTCTATGCATTATTTACCAATAGCGGCAGTCATTTTACCACACAAAAGGTAGAAGGTAGATTGAGTGGTTTGGGGTTGCCGGCATCGGTTGAGTGCAAGCAGACATCCCCAATCAAATGGAGCAGCTGAAAATTTCGTGCGTACTTTGAAGAATCCAATAACATCCGTAAATACATTTATTTTTGTTGAGATCGACAAAAGTGTTAACAATTTTTCTGATGCAATACAGGAATGCAACTCATACGACGACGGGACGTAGTTCAGCAAAGCCATTCAAACAATGTGTTTTAAAACTAACATGCTTGGTCTGGAATCAGCTGAGGTTGTTTTTTCATCATGGCAACGAACTTCCACCAGAATAGGACTGAGTAATCGTGGCGCACGTATGTGCGGAATATTCGATTTAACCGGTCGTTCTGTTCATTACAGACATGTTGATCAACTCGTATAATTCACTGAACATTGAGGATATACTATGTGATACTAAAATGTCTGTTTCAGATTTGAATTCAGTTACCGAAGGAGTAACTGCAATTGAGCGGATACAGACAACAGCTTCTTAGTGTTCGAAGGAGAAGCAACATCATCACCATAACAACACAGAATTTCATTTAAACTGCGGCGGGTGTAGTGATTATAACTTGTAAATGCACGTTTTATTACTGTTGTTTAACTGTATAAATAATGGTGACATATATAATACGGATTGCATTATGATTTCGTTAGCTCACGTGCCATATTGTTGTTGAGGCTTAGAAACTAACTCTGGGTTTGAGTTAAATACAGTTGCGATTACCATTGCATATTTGTAACCACCCTGATGGTCTGACTGCTATGGTTCAATCTCAGTTCAGAAAAATAGGAAGCCTCAATTTATCAGTCACGTGGGCTAAAATGGCTACCGACCAGTAAAATCTATTATTTTCTTTCGGCTGTGTCAGTTTGGACCGCCTTTTTTAAGATTTGCTTTCGGTTCAGCGTCATGAATTTGAGTACATCCACTCAATTAATAGTTCAAGATCTGATAGGACCAAGTACTGGTCTATATCATCTATCCGGCTGCAAGTGTACTATCTACATAGCAGACGATAAATGATCTTCTTTCTGAAAGGGTCGGTTATGTTGTTTAGTACGTTCTTCGGGAGCTGGTTTTCTAAGCAAGCACTGTTTTGCACTCCTAATGTGATGTGACGTAACATTCATATAAGTCTTAACACGGGGTCAGTTCGACTTGTTAAACAATTCAATCCATCACACACCGGATGTTTCAGGTTCCTTCTTGAGTATCGTTTCATTCAGTGGTCGCACGTCATACCGACTGTTTATCCGTGTCAGCTATATGATACGTTCGTGCAGTTCAGAATTCTGCATGCTCAAATCTTCAGCAGAAAGCTAGCGTCAAACAATAACATAAATGACTAGAGAATTCATAGCTGATCCAGTGAACGCTTCCAATCATTTTCGTGGTCAAATCGGATATATGAAACTTAGGTTGTTGTAGGAGTCATACTTAATGAGAAATGACAGAAGAGGGATGTAAAACAAGTGAGTGCAGACTATTTGTACTAGTGTTGCGATCCGAGAACGCGGATGGCGCAAGGGTTATTTATTCGACCAAGCAATGAAACAAAACCACTCATTTGCACGAGGTATTCGGCCTCAAACCGTCTCGGTTGCCGCAGACGTCAATGCTCAGTTCCATTAAGTAGCAGAGACTCCTATGGGTGATACTGCACTCTGATTTTCCTTCCTGGACTTTTCCTGCGGCTTGTACCATGTCAAAATATATGCTCTGGTCCTACTACTGTATAGCAGTTGTATGAGTAGTATGTTACGGTCGCTTAACTCCACTACACTAGTTGAAATATCCATGCATAATTGTCAACACTAATTTGAATGCTGTAATTTATTGCGTAGCAGTAGATTCAACAAACTTAATACAGTGTTGAAAATTCTGTAGAAAAGACGATAAAATCATTCGACAACCAACCCGAAAAGCTAAAAGGTAAATGGTACTTTTAGTGGAGAGTACACACGCATCGATAACTCGACCCAATGACTGCTGTTGAATGGACTAAGACTATAAGTGCCGTAGTTACGATGACAATTTCTCGATATTGGTTATAACGTTAAATGGTATGTTGTATTTTTGGAAGCAATCCATGTGTACTTCACATAAAGATTTCTTGATAAGCAAGATGGGAAATCTTCAAAAAGTTACGTTGATTACTTCTCACAAGGGAAAAAGACATAACAACACATTTGGATTAGATATGAAATGGACTGCAACATTCTGACCAACTTGTAAATTCAAAAAAGCATTCAATTGTGGCAAGCAAAGTGTTGTAATTAGAAGTGAACTATATAGAATAACGATCGAACGTATCAGAATCGCAAAACACAATCAGACACAACACAGAACGTATATTGTCGAATCGTACGTATCACCAAATTGTACAGGATATTGGAATAGTAAAACAATCGCATAACGGAAGGAAACTCAGCATGTCAGCCATGTTCACCACACCGCTGTACGACGTGCAAAACCCTTCCCAAAATCTTAGCTTACATTGGGGCTCACATTCGGGCCTCGCCAACCCACATGGTTGATATGGCAGCTATCGGACGTGGGTTTGACCAGACTGCCAGGATAAGTGCTGGGCCCAGAGGAGGCCTTACGTTGACAGGCCGCACCCACCAAACGAGTTTACCCGTTTATCGATCGAACGTATGAGAATCGAAAAACACAATTAGACACAGTAACACAGAACGTAGGTCATCGAATCGTACGTATTACCAAATTGTACAGGATATTGGAATAGTAAAACAATTGCATAACAGAAGGAGACAAAGCATGTCAGTCGTGTTCATCACATCCGCCACACCTTGAATGGGCGTGCGGATATTTGTAATTTCGTGGTGGTCCAGATTTCAAACGTTCAGATCTTCTGACTATCGGTTCTTCAAGTGTTTCGTCTACTTCATGAATAGCCTCTACTTCAGTAACATCATTTGCTTCTAATGCAACAGGATTATCTAGAAAGGACTCGTTAGAATTCGAAGCAACAGGATTTCTGTTAACAGACTGACCTCTAGAATTGAACTCAACCTGATCAACTTGTCTTCCATGACAGGAATGGTCTTCCAAGTCATTAATATTAACCATGCGATTTCCATGAGATGAAGGAACTATTCCATTAGCAGGACGTAAATCGTCGCTTTTGAAAAATGCAACATCAGCTGTTAGAAAACTGATTAGAATGTTTGCTATCAACCAGTAGATCACTTTCAAACCTACTTACAAACTTGTGATCACTAATTAATAGAGGTGACAACAGGAACGAGGAGAGGATAGTACCCTCGAAACGTCGGATCAATAGGCAGTGTTGACTAACTTGAGCAAACTGATTGCGATCAGTTGTTAATTGCCTTAAAGATCGACGGCCCAGGATTGCATGTCAAACTGATAATTTGAGACAACGTCACCCTACTAATGTTATCAAATGCCGTAGTCAAAGAAACACACGCGAACAGATTTGTTGTTGTTGATGATAGAATGGAGTGAACCAAACAAACAAACAGTCACGAATACCAAGGGTGGGGCGTGAGCAACGCTAGTCTGTGGTGTTCATTCTAGCTTCCATTCGAGCAGTTTTCTATTTTTTAGCAACGTTCAACGCTACGTGTTTGTAAGAAATCAAGTGCAACCCAAAAGGTTTCATTTTTGGAGATTCATGTGATCTGTACCATCTTTTGATGTTTAATGATGATTAATTCAACTAACATTGATTAAAAAAAGAGTGGGTATTTTCTTACGAACGCTTAGATATAGACCGTCATATCTGTCTACACTCGTGGACTTCGGCTAGATAGATTCGTAATGCACATATGAGCTTTCATTAGTCAACTGAAGTGATATGTTATTTGTCGGGCCACTAACTGGGAGGCATAATGGGCGGTTGTGTAGCGGTTTGGCAACGAATATTACAGTTTCTTGATACTGTGGATGGTGGGCTTAAAAGAGGCGGCAAACGAATTAGAGTTACTAGTTAAAGCGTTGGTCGGTATGCGGAGATCGTTTCAAAGCATGGGTCGGATGACACGTCAATGAGTGGATGTCAAGCTAAATTCATTTACAGCTAGTGTTGTGATCCAAGAACGCGGATGGCACAAGGGTTATT
>JTDE01022148.1:0-19670 GCA_014338405.1 Paragonimus skrjabini miyazakii
GCAAGGATAAGAGACTCGGGGCATAATTGTCTGCCTTAGATAACTTAGTTTGACCAATAAATGAAGATCAACTAGCAACCAACGGAAATTCGCGTTTAAGATGCTCACTAACTTTAGTAACCAAATGCGAGACACTTACAGGCAAATGATAGCAAAACAGAGGGAGCAACTTATCTTCAAATTCAAATCACCCGCCTTGCGTTGTAAGGGACTGGAAACAAGCCCCTATAATTCCCCCCTTCAAAGCCAGTGACCGGTGACAGATCGGAAGTAATGGACCGGTAAGCCTGACTAGTGTCGTCAGCAAAATTTCTGAACGCACATTACGAGAGAGGATCTGTCAAATTCTCTGGGAGCAGAAATTTTTCAAGGCACTTCAACGTGGCTTTCTAAAAGGTAGATGTTGTCTCGCCAATCTTCTGACGTTCTTAGACACTGTCACGGAGAAGCTGGATAGAGGGGAAGTGGTCGAGGTGTGCTTTCTAGATTTTCAGAAAGCCTTCGATTCTGTCGACCACTGGCTATTAGGCTGGAGGTTCCGAGAAACAGGAATTTCCCCTAGAATCTGTAGGTGGATGCAGACGTTCCTAATCGGTAGGTCGTGCAGGGGGAGCGTAACAGGAGTACTGTCGGACAAGGGTTCTCCGTTAATCTGAGTACCTCATGAGCCAGTCCTCGCCCCTCTGCTCTTCCTGGTATTCATAAATGACTTGACCGACAACCTGGTAAGCCCATGCAACTTGTATGCAGATGACGCAAAGCTGGTGGGAAATGCGTTGGACTCCGGCATCCTCCAGGAGGACATTCTGAAGATCTGTGAATGGACATTAATGTGGGACTTAACACCAAATGTTCTCAAAAGTCATATCCTCGCTAATGCTACTCAGTCGACCCCTAGGTATATAAGGGATGCATATGGACGATAGTCGAGCTTACAACTAAACAGCAAACAAGAGACTTACGTATACAGGTCACTATCACATTCGCCTCGTCTGCTCAGTTTGATGCAGCTGCGACAAAAGCACGGCGAGCGTTATACCGACTAAAATCTGCGATCGTCAACCCATGTCCAGCAGTGTTCATTCCACTCTACTCGGCCATAGTTAGCCTCCACTTAGAATACTGTTCCCAAGCTTGGTCACCGTATCTCAAAAAGAACACGGCTGTCCCAGAACAGGTACTAAAGCTCTCCACGCTTATGGTATGGGGTATGAAGAGTCTAAGCTATCAAGACCGACTAAGAAGTGACCTTATCGAAATGTACAAGACTACCCATCACGCCGGCAGAAGTCCCCTGGCATGTTTGTTCGTGATACGTCAGAACAGAAACTTAGCAGGACATAGGTTCACAATCACGATTGGCTGTTCGATCTAGATTTTCCACTAACCTGGTAGTCAACTCGTGGAACAAATTGCCTGCAAAGATCGTGGAGGCCTCCAGCGTAGATGTATTCAAAACAGAGCCAGACAAATGTTGAAGCAACCTATTCCATCCTTTGCACTGATGAAAATATGATTTGCTGTTGCTGTTCAGGACAACCTGAATTTATCATTTTCTTTTATCCCTACACTTAGACCACTACAAGACGCATCCGCATCGACTGAAAACGCAGTCTGGCCAATTTACGGAGCACACCAGTGAAGCATCAGGACGTGAACAAGCACAGGCCTTCATCGAGTCCCGGATTTGAAATTGAAAATTGAAACCCAGTAAACCAGTGGATATTGCGGACCTTTTGAATTTAGGCGCTATCTCGTCTGAGGAATGCGTTTGTGCCCATTCTTCGTGACTAGGCTAAATGTGGTTTTACCATTAAAAAAAACACCGAACTGATGTCTAGTACAACTTCGGATTGTCCGGCAAATCAGCAACCACCGAGCGCGGATGTTGCTGTCTGCCGTGATTTTCTTCGTAACGTTTGTAAACGTGGCCGTAGATGTAAGTTTATACATCCTACGCAACCGGAATGTGAGAAAATACGGTAAGTTATCCATTTTTTATGTGTCAACTGGGTAGTTATATTCACTTAAGAGCGTTTAGTTTTAGTCTGCTTTGTAATGCTCGTTTTCCCCCCGTTCATTGATAGAGGACAAGAGTCGCTGACTGTGTGAGCCTCTTCACTGAGCATCTCGACACCCGACTTAGCAGACGTTAACTATCCTCCTTTTCCCAGCGCGCCATCATACGTACATCTAGGAGCCGCTTAAAGACCACATCATTGGGTGCTAACACCACCTGCGCTGGTAGCGCATTCCAACTATTGACGGCCCGCCGTGACAGTCGAAATACGGCATGAAGTCGTCCCGATCGTTGTTTGAGAATCGTGAGTGGATGACCCCGGAATCTGTGCTCATTTCGGAGGGGGAAGTCTGCTCTGAGCTCTTCACCCATGTCACCTCGCAAAATGCGGCGTTTCACAATAAGGTCACCGCGGAGCCGCCTATAACTCTGAGGGCACATGTTCAGATACTCAAGCCGCCGGTTATAGGAGAGGCCCCTCATCCCAACAAACGTGCGTGTGGCTGTTTTCTGTACTCTTTCAAGTTAAGGTACCTCACTTTGTATACAAGGGAACTGCGGCGTGCCCGTACTCTAGTCTCGGACGAACATGAAAAAATGTAAACAAAAGGCCTCCTTGGACACTTTAGCAAAGGATCGATGGGTAGCCTCAGGCACTCTCCTAGCCTTAACACAAGCTTGCGTTGTGCGAGCCTGCGTTTTGAGGGTGTCAGACACCAACACCCCGAGGTCACGTTCTGTAATACACTGTGTTAGCAGGTGACCTCCAACATGGCATATCTTGACATTCCTGCTATCTCCCAGGTGCATGAAGGAGTATCTTTTTGTTAAATGTTCTGGACTCATTTTTCGCCTTTTATTTCGGCAACTCTGTTATTACTCTGGTATCGCAATCCATAGTTATAACATGTGAATGTTTCATCGTTGCAACCAGCGTACATCTAATCAAAAGCATTCTTGTGCAATTTACAGTGTTTGCAATTTTGATTGCGGTTTACCAACGTTCCAACGTCAATTGGACTCGGGGTTCCGGTGTTCATGCCGTTTACTCCATCAGTTGACTTCACTTCAACTTAAACGTGCATCTCATCCGGTAGTTGTCGCAAAGTGTCGTTCAGCTAATTATTGGTCGTCGACAGACGATTGCGTTTTTCACTTCGCGGTTTAGCCCATTCAGTTAATCTACTAACGAGCTATTTTGCTCTTTACTTCTTTGTTTTTTAAACGTCAGCGGTTGATGGCGTTTTGGGTCAAGCCAATGCTTTTTGAGTAACTCCAGCAGTTGTTCCTAGAGTCGCATATACTTTGAACCGGAACAGTCGTAAACAGTCAGATGAAAGTTGCTCAACCAAATTCGTACTTTTTAGTTTAAGAATGCTCCAACTACGTTACATTGCCGCGAGCTGTCCCCTTTGCATATGCCAGGTGATGAAAACGCGGTGCATAAATGTTGAAAAGACGACGGAATTAATCATAGACGATTAGCAAGATCCAGCAATAAAAGTATACGAAGCCAAGACGTAAGCAAAGCGAGCATGGCGTGAATTTGGAAATATGGATGTCTGAATGTATGTAGAGGTTTTCCGCAATTGTAGGTCTCCAAACTTCCGCTTACTCTCCAACAGGTTGCACAAACACCACATCCTCAGGATGAGTATTCCACTGATCAATGATATACTGAGGAAACGGGATTACACATTCATGTGATTCGGCAGATGTCCGTGGAGGACGTGCATTTGTGTTTTTATTAGAGGCTTGGCCCAGAGCAGCCGACTATGCTGTACTGAAGGTCGGATCCCCCATAGACTCCGGGAAAGCTGAATATATGCTCAGTATGGACAGCCTGTAGTGTGTACAGGCTTTTCGAGTCATGCACCAGACACGTAACTGAAACGCGATGCGTGCTGCAAAGTCAACTGCACACGTCACAACGAGACTGAACCTTGACGCGTTGTGACGGCTTGCGCATCTCGGTGACCCATTGGTCTAAACTGGACAGTGTGGTCACCACACTAATAGAGTCACTCATGCCAGGCAGACCAATAGGTTGTGGTCTGGTAAACCAGTCTGTTAGCCCTCCAGGTTAGCGATTAAAAGAAGGTTGGCATCTTTTTCAAAAAAATGTACCAGTTCTGGTACACTACCACCCACCTGCTACCTTGCGGTACAGGCCTTTGAGCCAAAGGCTTTGGTTGAGAACCCTAATCGTTCTCCTGTCTAGGTCTGGGCGTCCTGACATTATCTCAGCCCACATCCAACCACGAATACTCACAACACAAGTAGTTCCATATTGTATTGTCCATCTCGCAGTATAAACCGGGTCGCCCTAACTGCTGCATACAGCAGGGTGGATAGGCGAAACCATGCTACTGATCCCCCCACTGTTCCATCAACTACAGCTCTCAGGCCCCTCCCAACCTCCATTTCCGATAATTACTCTACGGGCCACACAACAGATACAGCTAATCATCCTAACACTGAGCAGGTAAGTTCCCTCTCTTACCATTCAGCCTCAGACCTCCCTAGACCCTTCTTTAGACCTAGAATGCGAATTAATATCGGTGCCTCCAATGTCCTTACTCCAAAACAGATAGGTCAGCAGGCCTCTCTCACACGAACGTTAGACTCGTTGCATGTCGATGTCTGATGTATCTCGGAAACTAGAATCCAAGAGAGTAGACAGCGTATGGAACTAACAGCACCCGCATTGTCTACCCTATGCTGGTAATACACATCGGGTGACTCCACAGCCGCTGTTACAGGTCAGGCTGGAGTGGATATAGTCCTTAGCTCGACGGCCGCACATTGATAGATTGGATTCCTGTTAACAGTAGACTTTGTGCTGTCCGCTTGGCAGGTTCCGTGAAGACCAACTCTAGACGCAAGACTTTCAGGAATTTATTCATTTTGTCTGCTTACGCTCCTACTGACTATAGTGGCGTCGGCATCCCGGACGCGTTCCACTCGAATCTAGCCGCTCACCTACGATCCATATGTGGCTCTGATATAGTCGTTCTGGCCGGAGATATGAGTGGTCAAGTCGGCCGCCTTGGTGAGGCCGAATCTCGTTTAGGTGACAGGTTTGGTATAGCGTCACATCGGTCAGATAATGGCGGGCGATTGTTGCAGTTGTGCGCTGAGCATAAGCTATTTTTAGCCAGCACTAGTTTTAGGCATCATGCATGTCACTGCTGTATTTGGCGCCGGCTTTCTCCGAATCAGGCATGGTCTAAGATAGACCACATAGCTGTTGGTTACTGGTGGAGTGATTGCATCCAAGACTGTCGTTCTTATTGGAGCAAATACTTGGATTCAGACCATGCGTTGGTATGTTATCGTTTATTTCTTTCATTGCTGGGTAACGGCCCTACCGATTACAACAGCTGGCTGATAAGAAGTTAGCTATACCGTCGGTAAATCATAAGTATCAAACCAGCTTAGAAAGCTGTCTTAGTGGTACTCACTCCGAAGGTCCTAATAACTGTTAGACACAAATCGCACAGGCTATTAAGAAAGCGGGTACTATGGCGTGCGGCACAGGGGTAAGTAAGTTTAACGAACAATGGATTTCAGATAAATCTCTGGAGTTGTTAGAAGCCGGGCGAAAGGTTCCTCCTGGTGGTTCACGTAATAAGTCTGGAAGAGATATCCGTAGGGAGCTGAAACGTAGTCTAAAGGCTGATCGTGAGGCTTGGTTAGTGAAAAATGTTGAGGAAATGGAAATCGCTTTTGCTTCAGGGGACACCGGCAAACTATTCAAGCTGGTCCGTGCTACTTGTCCCAGGCGACCGTCTGTCAGTGAAGCCATCAGCGAGGCAGATGGCACACTAATCTATAATAAGTCCAGAAGGTTAGAGCGTTGGGCGGAACACTGAGGGTCAATTTAGCTGGCCTCCTGCTTCTACCGTGCTGCCTCCACAAACTTGTTATGTAACGCCCTGGTCGGTAGATTTGGAACCACCCACCGGGACCGAGGTTCTCAATTGCCTTTCGGTTTTCAATCGTCATGGGGCTGCTGGTCCAGATGATCTCGTGTCGGCACTTTTTAAAGGCGGGGAGGGGTCAGTAGAGGCCTTGACTCAGTTGTTTCAACTTGTGTGGACGACGGAGACCATCCCTCCGTGCTAGGATCACTTAATAATAGTTTCCATATTCAAGAAAGGAGCCCGGGGCTCTTGCAAAAACCTTAGGGGGATTAGTTTGACCTGTCATTTCTAGGGTTCTGGCATCCATTATACTTCGTCGACTCACTGCAGTTCGGGAGTTGAACATTAGAGAAGAACAGGCAGGTTTTCGTCCTCGGCGGGACTGTACAAATCACATTTTTACCCTTCGTCAAATTTTGGAGCAGCGTCATGTATACCGCCGGCCAACGATTGCCATATTTCTCGACTATAAAGGTGCGTTCGATTCGGCGGATCGATCTACACTATTGGAGTCGCTTAAACGCAGGGGTGTACTGACCAAGTATGTGAACATACTGTCGGCGCTTTACTCGCATACTTCTGCTCGGGTTAGGGTTTACGGTGAGCTGTCTGACAGTTTGAGCACCGGGAGGGGCGTTCGTCAAGGCTGCCCCCTTTCACCATTTTTGTTCAATTTCGTCATGGACGACATAATGGAGGATTGTCTCTGGCAGTCGCATGATGCCGGTGTGGACCTCTTACCTGGTGAAAGACTGGCTGATCTTAATTATGCTGACGACGAGGTGTTGCTGTTTCAGCCGTTTTAGTTTAGTGGTGCGAATGTTGTCGTTGTTTGTCCGAGTTGTCTGTGAACTGAGTGCATTTAATGTCGCGGGGCAGTGAATCTGTAAGGAGGCTGTTGCTAATGACGCCTTACTTCCACTTACAGCTCGGTTGTTTGTTTTCAAGTTGCAGGTGCCTTGATGTTGTATGTTTGATTGTAGACAGCTATTTTTAGTAGTTAGGTCCCCGCCTTTTTCCCTTTTTCCTTCTCTCCTTATACAGGGTTTGCATTTTTCCTCTTCGTGATTGTGTGGCAATTAGGCATCAGTGTGAACCACCGATGTATTGCTGTCTATGATGGTGGTGATGATGAGTCAAATGCACGAATTAGCGTACTATCTATGGGGAGTAATTGAGCCTGTTAGACGTATCGCCCGTGAGCAACTCAAAATTTTGCACGTAAAAACTTTGTTGGCGACCTGTTACCACAACGTTTCCGGAAGTCATCTTAAGATCAAGTGTCACCTTCTGAATCGTATCAGGCAGCTCCAATATTCCTAGTTGGCAGCAATAGCTCTGCTGATGCGCATTGCGGTACATCTGTTGCGGCCAATCTGGGCTCTTTGTGAGACCTCTAAGTCATCCTATGTATCTACGCCAGATTATTCCTTAGGATCATCCCTATGCATCGGTTACGGCACATGCAAGAAATCTGAGGGCTCACTGTACTCAAGCGGGAAAATTAAACAGCTCAAAAACGAACACCGAGATACTACTTACGTCATGTCGATGTGAGGTATCTGCTCTAACCCGGGCTCATTGTCTCATTAAATCGGATATCCGGTGAAAGACTGTCCCACATGACCCGTGAAATTGTTGTTTCATTCACGATCTCCATGTCATATTGTTAGAGACCTCATTACCTTCGGTGATAGCCGCATCTGCGAAGTGGTACTGATCAATCATATCTGTGCATTTCCACTTTTCGTTAATGGGAGGCGTCAGCAAGTTGTTTTGTGACTTGAGCTTTTATTAGACTGAGTCGAGTAGCTCATTGTAATCATGATAGGCTTTTGTGACCTTGCTCACCAGCTTGGGGGAATTTCATCCCAATACTGATCAGACTGACCGGTCGATACCTGGTAGGGTTAGCCTTGCCACATTTCTTGAGGATGGAAAACGACTGATTCATTCCCTTTTCTTTGAAGGATTATGGTTTCCGAAGCTCAGACTTAGCAGTCTGCATAGAACTACCACCAGTTCACAGAACGACTTTGACGTATGACCATATCAAGAGTGAAAACCTCAACCGGGTTCTAGTGTATTTGCCCAGTGTCTACTGTTCTCTAGAATGTTTTTGTTTGATCAAGTGTTCGCTCTTCATTTCCGGTGCTATTTTATTGTTTTAGTATAGCCCTGTTGTATAGTTGTGGATTCTGCAATATTGCAAGTAGTGTCACTATCTACAATCATTCTGATTTTATTTACACTGCGCCGATCACAGAATGTTCATGGTTTCCATTAGCGTGTAATCCTGTTTGTTCTGGCCTAATACGGTCTTAATGTATTCGACACACAAGTTGTTAACTACGATTCGTCGGATGTGCCAGCATCGCGAACCAAAGATACTTGTTATCTTTTAAACTCTAGTTAACACACTAGAGTTTGTTTTGTAGGAATTTCGACGTCCACGCTTTTTTGTTCCTGACTGATGTTTAGAGCTGGGTGTCAGATTGTCGTGTCCACTCCATTTCCGCTCACACAAACAGAGCGTGGCGTAATCATCATTTGGTTGATAGACAAACCATTCTGAGCCAGCGAGCCTTGTGATATTTCACTTATTGCCAACGGTAATCGGCGTGCCCGTTTCGAAGGTTCGTCAGCGAATATCGTCTTTGCTACCACGAGGCTTCCATCACATTGAGCTGGTATGGTTGGTTGTGGGTTTGTACTAGAGAACTACAAGTACATAGTTTGCTGCTCACTTATGGATGACTCTATTCGAGCACGTTTCTCTCCGAGTCTAGTTACTTCTAAGCCAAGGTTTGTGGCGAGGCTAGAGTGGTGATCGCACTGAGTTCCAAAACATGGTAGTGTTTGCTCGATTGGATCCTAGTGAATACGGGCTTGCTCACTGTCACACCTTGTTTACCAATTAAAGTCCGTCAATGGAAACAAGAATATTGTTGTGGTTGCATTATGCTGGCAGTTGTTGCTAAGACCGCTTTCGACCGTACTGATCAACATTTTGACGTAAGTCAAACTCTAACCTCATTAAACTGACAGACCATGTACACGCTTAACTTGACGGAGTAGTGTTTGGTGACTGAGTATAACGCACCGGCAACATAGACTGTCACACTGAGTACACCTCAACTTTCTTATTCCGAACATTATATTTCAGCACAAAGGACTGCATTTATAAGATTCATCGTGCGCATCTCATCTATGGGCACAAATTGATTGTATGTTTGGTAGTTACAGGCGGCCACATTTCGTTAAGGATATATTCATTTTGAAGTAGTTACCTGAATTCAGAGCATACTGCTAGTCACAGTCATCATGTGTAGAAGTTATACGTACTATATGTAGGTTGGTTAATCAGTCACCGAGTGACTACGCTGTGTGGGACGCTTATCAGACGTATTGCCCGGTTCAAGTCAAATACTGGTAAAAATCAGGGCGACTCTGAAGGGCCGTTGTGCAGACATATGCTCAGATGTAGTTGTATGACGTCAATGAGTGCTTTAAGCAAGCGATGTTCTGTCTCGTCTCACAACGAATATGACAGCTACTAACGAGAACTACAGCACAGGCTGATAAAGGGTTTACACAAAGATCGTTAGCGTTATTTGATCGAGATGGGACTAGCTTTTTTTTACATGTAACGCAGTGTTACTAACCCGATTGGTTGTTGTGCTGACCGTCGACCAAGTATCAGCGAGGTCCTATTTAATAAAGCAGCTCGCCTATCTCAAGGAAGTTGAGCCAACCTGATGGATTGAGTGAACATTCCAAGGAACAGTTTAACTGGTCCGAAACTAACTGTGTGTATGGGGGCACCTGAATCATCATCATCATAGACGTACACCAGTGGTTCACATCGATGTTTAGTGGGCATATAACCACGAAAAAAGGAGCAAACCCTAACCACGAACGTGGGAAGAGGAAGGAGGAGAAGTTAATTACTAAAAACAACTGTCTGTACTCAGAAATTAAACACCAAGCTACAAATGAACAACCGAATTATAAGTGAATGTAGGGTGTCATTAGCAGAATAGTCCTCTTACGACACTCACTGCTCCACCTCATTAAGTGCAATCACTTTGCAGATCGTGCAGCCAAACGAAGGCAGCATTCCAGCCACTGAACCCGATCATCTGCTATCTCATCGAAAGTCTCCAGCCACCGACTCTGAGTCGTTAGGCCCCTAACCCAAGACACAAACCCGACTTACAGTGGTCAACATCTAGGTGTTCGACTTCAGTTCTCTGCCCTAGGTCATCATCCGTCTATCTCGTACCTTACACTAGTCGGCCGCAACACCGGCAAAGTGTGCTCGATGTGGCAGTTGGCTAGCTAGTACATGATCTAGCCATCTAACTCCTTGCAAACTGAATTATTGAACAAAGGAACTTGGCCTGTAATCACTACTGGACTTCCGCCTCCTAATCTCTTCGTTACTTACTCGTCGACGCCTCCCGATGCGAGCTGTCGAACGCAGACGTCGATGGCCGAAGACATGAAGACGATTCACGTTTTTTGCCTCCGAGCGACCAAGTTTCCTAGCCATAAACTAGCACCGACCCCACAGTCGCCTTACATACGTGACACGTATGTTTCACAAAGATGCCCTCTGCCACCAAAAGTGTCCTAGATTGACCAGTGGTTCGCTTGTGTTCCGGGCGGTCTTCTGTCGAAAGTAGATATGATTTTGGACGTAAACTTTTGATACTTAACAAAGCCGCAAGCCCACACTTCTTCCTGCTGGTTGCTTTCAGAGTTAATAGTGAAGGAGTTATATCTGTTCCACGTGGTTAGTGATTATCGGCAGGTATTTCCAATTTCATAGAGTAATCCCAGGTTTATATGACCTCCTCGGGGGCATCAATTTTATCTCTATCGCATCCAAGTTGCTCACTGATTTACTGTATCATGGGCTGACGAAACTTATTGTAGAACAGGTAAGTGAAGAACAGACAGGACTCCGATTCGGTTACGAGCGCGCTGGTAGCGTATATCTTGCTACAGTTCTTGCACTCACCGGTCCTGATATCTTTAGCCCCAAAGTCCGCCTTTTGTGTGAAGGCTCGTGACGTCCTCTAGGGTTTTTTGTAGTGTAGTCTCAGAAATTTATAGAGACCCGTTATGATTATTACATACTCGATCCCTCGGCGAGGCTGCTTACTTTCATTTTGGTCAATGTTCTCTAGGGACGCCTTGTCTTTGACAGTCTTAGTCAGGTGCCTCATACTTGGAGGACCCCGTGATCGTAATGTGGAGCCTCTCTCTAATCATATACTGGCCAACGTGGGGCAACCGAACAATAATGTTCTGCTTAACTCTTCTGCCAAAGACGTGCACACCGTACCGAATAGATTAAACGACCTGGTTGGTTTGTGTAGAATGCGATCCCTATTTTCAATGTTCGAGTTGCTGTTTCTGGACAGGGTGTTCTCAGTCCGATTCTGTTTCTTGCGGGCAGTCCGCTTGAGACCATAACAACTGATCTGCCTTAATGACACGGTGCTAGTAGTGTTGCTAAGGCAGTATCAACATGTAGTGTGGTTGAATATATCACCCTCCCTGGCGTTGGAAAACGCAACTGTTTAAGCTAAAGGTGTACAGCGCCTGTGCACGTTTTATTTTGCCCTATGGTAGAAACCATGGTTCGTTCGCGACGAAATTGTGTACATGTGTTGGAGAAAGTGTTTCCTAATATTTATGTCTCAATCCTATCCCCCCTTTTGCTCCCCAGTTGGAAGCTGTTCATTCCTCCGTCGTATGACAGGTGTTGATGTGAGCCACTCTTTTGTTGTCATCCGTGATAATAATAATGATAATAATATATTCAGACGCTCTCGCGCCTTCACGCTGGCGGAATTGCTTTTCATAAGAAGATACGTGGGCCATTGCGCACTGATTCAATGACTTGAAGCATATGTATAATATAATATATTCAGGCGAATCGCGAAATATTGTCGCTCATGCTTCACGTTTGTTGATTTCAGCCATCATGCTTTCAGTCAAGCTGTTCCACAAGATACTGGACCACAAGCCAATGATTGCTGTCTTCGGATCCGAGTGGGGATCACATAGTATATGAAGTGGCAAACGTATCACGGTATATTGGGAGAAAGTCGAAGGATTGTGAGTTAAATGAAAAGGAAACCGTAGATGGGGGGGTGGGGAAACAGTACACCGGTGTACGCAGAGATTCAGTGTACAAATGCCATTAATCTGTATTCCTCAACATGTCAGACAGTGTTCTCAACCAAGGGAGTTCATTGTCCTCTGGACCTTAGTCAGGAAGCCGAAAACTCTCTAATGAAGCAAGCTTCAGTGTCATTGTCTTCATATTTTCAACCTAAGTCGTTCTCTGGTACACAGACTGCCGTTCCCAGCCTAATCCAACACTCGAAAACAAGTCACGGGGTGACAACCGATGCATTGGAATTCGTAAGAGTTATCAAAACCTGTAAGACGAGGTCATTATGCACGGTTCCGAAGGCGCATAAACGAACCCCGTTACTGCTGACATAGTGCTCCAATCGCATTCGACTAATGTTTCGGAGACACCGACGGTCGAGAACGGACACTGTGATCATCCTCCGAGAGGTTAGACCAGGGTTCACAGCCGTACAGCGGCATCGTGCGCTCTGTATTTTACGAAAAAACTGGAGTCGTGTCAATACCACACATGACCTTTTGGCAACTGTCATCCGGATCTTAGCTATTTGACTTGTGATCTCACCGAACACCGCCAGCGTTGATACAGCTCCCAGAGTACATGAACTTCTCAACTACCTCCAGCGACTCATCATCAAAGGTTAGCGCAGGCACGGAGTTCTACCAATCTTGCAACGGCATGTTGTACTTAAAAGATGCAAAAGCCATACCAAACTGACGAACAGACGCCTCTAGTCTGTTTAAGATGTTCTGGTCTCCTTCCGAACCTTCAATGATTATAGCGGTGTCGTCCGCAACCTCTTATTATGGCTGAAAGTCGATTTTCTGGGAGCCTTTTCAGGCGTTCGCAGTATGTCGGGACGCATTCCAAGTCCTCGTTTATTGCACAGTTGACTAGGACATGTGAGGGTGGACAATCTACCTTGTTGCACCAGAATCGAGACGTTGAGGGTAGACGAAACGCTATTGTGAGCCCTAATCGGGCTTGAGGTCTGACGACAAATTGCCTTCAAGATGTCCGCATACTTTTCGGGCACACCCTTCCTCCATAGAGACTCTCAGAGTTCACCTCTGCTGAAACACAGGCTTCCTTGATGTCCTGGAGGATAAAAATTGTTAACCTTCTGTACGAGTGGCTGAGCGTGAAGATGTGTTTAGTGCAGTCATGGCCAGGGTGAAAACCAGCTTGTTCATCACGGATACGTTCTTCGAGCGTTTCCCTTGGCTTACTTGGTGTAATGGTCTGCAAATTGCCTCGACGCAGTAAGATTCAGTCTAACCGATCACTAGTTTACACAAGAAGTGCGTAAACCCTTTTTGAAGTGATGATGACGTTATCCAACCAACAATTTCATTCACCCGGAATTTCCAGAACAGAATCACCAGCTGTTTGTCTAAGTCTAGACACCCATCCATAAAAAGGACAGGTAGGAGTGCCTTTGTTCCGGGTGCCTTGTGATTCTTCAGGAACTTGATCACAAGTGGGGCTGTTTTTGAGGACGCATAGTCGTCAACAGTACATTTAGCGCAGGCAGAGCCCGAAAGTGTAATCGTTGATGCGGGTTGCCAGCTGTACCTCTGTTAGAAATGCTCAGCCCAGTATTCTAAACATCCTTACGGGGTTTGGAAAGGCTAACCATTGGCTTCGTAGACTACCTCGCCGATGCCTGGCTTCCTGCTACTCGTTGATTGGATGAGGTGGAAAAGCGTTGAGGAGTTTCCGGTAGCAGCGGCCTGTTTCATCTCGACCGACCGTTGCGTTTACTAGGTCTTGCAACCTTCTCAGTTGCTTCCGTAGTTTCAAGCGATTAACTCGACCAACGGAATTGTATTTGCTTTCGGTAGGGACAATGCGGTGAGTGTCAAGAAGTTTAATTGATCGCATAGAGATCCAGTGTTTGGTAACTGAACGAGCAAATGCACAACATGAAGCAGCAACTCACCTATCCATTACATACCCTGTATGTGCCAAATGTGATAGGGGTCCTAATCTAGGGACAAGCGCTTCGTAGTACTTGTAGAGCGTTTGTCTGTTAGCTTAAATACATCGATTTGTTTAATAACATATTGGCTCGCCGCCAAAGCGCAGAGCGAAATTGGCACATACTAGCGCATGATCACAGTCCACACGGGTACTTCAGGTTGATCTACGGTCTTGAAAATAGCCATCGATAGCTACCGTCTATATGGTCAATTTGGTGTAGCAACGAAGATCGTCAGATGGCGCATAGATGTCTATACCGCCGAAAATTGGTACCTGCCAAAAACAAATCATTATCAGCACACACCTGCAAAACCGGTCACTGCTATCTATCCGGCGAGTAACGTAAGAGTATGGGCTACCTAAGTCACGTTCGTCAGCACTTGCCTTGTTTACTTCAGCGTGCAAGTCTCCAATCAGTAACACAGTGTCCGCACATCGTGCGGTGTGCGGAAGGTTAGTGTGTTGGTGGTAAAAGTTATCTTTATATCCAGACTATAATCTGTTGGGGGCATATCCAGCCTTCCATGTGCCTTCTGGTGACAATTGTTTTCTGAAGCCAAGACAATTGGTAAACACTGGCGCTTTCAATATCCCCGCACTCTCCGACAAGTCGCTCAGCAAGCTGCTCTGTCACGTCTGGAGCTTGATATGTGCTGTATTCCAGAGACGCGTGTGTACGATTTTAACACCATTATTCATTAGAGCTCACCTTTAGATAACCGTCGGCTCAACCGCTTCTCTCTCAAGGTTTCTAATGACGCCGAAGCTGAATCTGGTGGTCAAGCTGGAGTGGGAATCGAACTGAGTTCCAGAGCAGAAGAGTGTTTGCTCGATTGGAATTCACTGAATAGTCGCTTGTGCGCTGTCAGACTCAATACGTCGGCTAAAATTTGTCGACTCAAAGCAGAAAGGTGTTGTGTTTTCATTATTGCGGCGTACGCCCCAGCGAACAACTGTTCGGATGTTATCAAGGATGTATTCTATGACACCCTCGTTGACCTCCTGAGGCAGACTACACACTCAGATATCATCATACTAGTTGTCGATTTGAATACTCAGCTTGGTCGTCTTTCTCCAGAGGAAAAGCGGCTGGGAGGTATGTTTGGTGTTCGGGCACAGCGCACGGACAATCGCGAAAGACTGCCGCATCCGTGCGCATCCCACGGTCTCTATAGTTCGAGTACCGCATTTCAACACATAAAGAAGCACTGTTACATGGAGACCTCCGTGTGCTTCTCAGCCGTAGACACAGTTGGATCATATGGCGGTTAGTTACAGGTGGCGCCACTCTGTTAAGGACTGTCGTGCCTTTGGGAGCAACCACCTGGACTTAGATCATGTTGTTGTGCGTGCCCGTTTTGTTTTGTCATTTGCTTAGAGGAGATACGCTAGTATATGCTTGTAAAAGCTACTTAACTGAGTGTGAAGAATGCTTACCGGAAGACGTTGGTGAAGAAGTTGCCCAGTTCGAGTCAGGTGAGGGATCCTAACGAACACTGGGGACAAATCACTGCAGCTATGAAAGCATGTTGTGAAGAGGTGTCTTTCGAAGGAGCTGTCCAGTTGCGACAGAACTGGATTCCAGTCACGCCGATTAACTTCATGAACAAGCGTCGCTCGATCAAACCTGGTTCTGAATATGATGACGACCGTCGAGAACTGACTAAAAGCTTGCGCAAGGACCGTAAGCACTACTTGGTCGAACGATCGAAAGAGATGGGAAAAGCCTTTTTATCTGGGAATAGCAGAAGGCTTTTGTCCCTTATCCGTGGTTGTACTGGTTGTCGAGTTAGTGTGAGACCATTTGTGGGAAAGGTGGCTAACTTGTCACCAGTCAATCGCGTCGACTTGACAGGTAGGCTGAACATTTTGAAAAAGAGTTCAGCCGGCCTCTTTTTTGGCCTTCATTTGCCTTCGCAAAGAACAGCAATTCACGCTCATTAAACAGATCCATGACAGAGGTCCAAATGTCGTGGGGTAAAACATGATGGATGGGTCCTAAATTGTCACAACGGAAACGTATACATTCTAGGTGGTAGGTGGTCGAATGTACGCGTTGTCTTAAAACTGTACGACGCCCAAACTGTTTGACTTCATTCGTACTAAATTTGGTGCGGATATCTTTCAGCTCGCCTCAACCAGACCATGTGGACGACGGGACCCGAATGGTCAGACGGCTCCCCGTTGGAAACAGAAGTGGTCCGGGAGCTTAAGTTATTGAAGTGTAATACGGCTGCTGGTCTTACTTCCTTCCTTATTCTTTTCAAGGATGGTGGGGTGAGGTTGATATCAGAACTGACAAGATTCCTCCAGACGATTTAAGAGACTGAAGAGGTACCTCGTGATTGGTGCCCATCAATAGTAATTCCTGTTTTCAAAAAGGGGCCCGGAGTCTGTTTGTCAACCACAAAGAGATCAGTCTGGTGTCTGTTGCGTCCATGTTGCTCACTGACCTCATTTTACGTCGGCTCACTAAGCCCAGAGGAAGTCAGATACGCGAAGAACAGGCAGGATTCAGATTCGATCGAGAGTGCGTTCATCGCATTCTTACCTTGTGCCAAATCTTCGAGCATCGGCACTCTTACAGGCAGCCGACATTCGTGATCTTTTTGGACCTGTACGCCAGTTTCGATTCAGTTGCTCGTAACGTTCTCTGCAGCTGTATTTTTCGTAACGGAGTACCAGGGAAATACGTGAATCTGTTGAGATCACTGCATGCTCACTCTGTACGCAAGATGAGAGTTTATGGATAACTGTCTCGGGCGTTCATCGCTTCTAGTGATGTTCGTCAAGGATGTCCGATTTCCCTCTTCTTGTTCGATTTTGTCATGGATGACATTCTGAAGGGTGCGCTTGAGGAGTCCAGTGAACTTGGTGTTGAGTTTCTTTCTGGCGCTAGGTTGATTGATCTTGAGTATGCGGATGACTTTGTCTTATTTAGCCTCTCTGCCGAAGACATGCGGACCATGTTGGACAAGATGAGTGGCCGAGCTCGTTTGTATGGAATGCGCTTTGCATTTTCATATTGCGAAATGTTGCTTCAAGACTGGGACATTTCCACTCCTACTTTCTTCATTGCAGGTAGTCCGCTTGAGACTGTCAACAGTTTCACATAATTGGGTAGCACTATCTCGTCAGCCTGTAATATTGCTGATGAGATATGAGCGGGGATAGCAAAGGTCGGAGTTGCATTTGCCAAACTGTGTCATCTTTGGTGTCGAAATGGCGTTCGGTTGTCGCTGAAAGGAAGGGTATTTAATGCTTGCGTACGTTCTGTTTTGCTCTATGGTTCGGAAACGTGGCCTATTCCCAAGGAAGATATCAACAGGCTTGCGATGTTTGACCATCGTTGTCCCCGCTAATTAGCCCACATTAAGTGGACTGATCCCGTAAGCAACACGGTCGTTCGCTTGCGCGTATTCTGGAACGCTCGGGATGCCCAATGAATTGGTCAGCTATTCACGTTGCACAGTCTTCGATGGTTGGGCTACGTACTCCGTATGTCATCTGGTCGTTTTTTGTGCCGGACGTTATATACTTATACCATCAACAGTTGGGTGAAGCCACATGGTGGCCAAGCAACAACGTGGTCAGGAAATATGAAGACCCTGACTGCTCCACTGAGCAAAGTAAGTAGGTGTTGCCTGCCTGGATGGGGTTCTGGTGATCAGTCAAATCGCTGGTTAGAGAGCGTATGCGAGATAGCGGTGTATCACAGTCAATGGCGTACCTGTATCCATACCATTTCTAGTTCTTCCGCTTAGTCTTCTTTTAATTATTTTCAACCTTCTGAGTAGCGTTTTCTTCTAGGATATTCCACGTCACTGTTGAGGTGAGCGGCAGCCCGAGCCATAGTACTTTTTGGTCAGGCTCATGGCTGGTGGTGATGATGATCCAGCAACAACGAACTGACAGCGTTTGTGATTGGCACTTCCTGCTGCTGTCATCGTACCTCCTAGTCTGCGCAAAGGCGGTTATTGACGGATATCCATTTAAGCAATGTGTTCTTTTCGTCGGCGTTTAAGGCAGCCCCAACACCGGTCTGGCTAGTGGCTTGAGCCGCAGGTTTCCAGACAAATCGCATGTTGTGTCTTATGCCTTTCCGGAGCCGTTGTTTTCAACCGTTTAATGGGTTGTCACCATCACGGTTAAGTTTTTGTAATCAGTCACGTTAAGCCGACTCAAGGGATCATAACATCAGGCTCGCGGGGCTTGCCCGTTGCTGATTCTGTCATTTCACCCGTCTCAACTCAGGTTTTCGCTTGAGCAGCGCGACAATTCTCCAGTGCGTATTTCCGAAGACTTTGGGTAATATATCAGTTGGTAACTACACTCTGAAGCATGTAATGTTCTGCTTGTTTATTTTTTGTCAGGAAAGCAAGCCCTGTACGGATCCTAGGATACGTCATCTTCGCAAGTGTACCATTGTTTTGGTGTTTTTTCACGTATCTTAATTCTTGTGTTCGGCAATTATTAACTTCCCGGGGCAAAAATCTTCCGAATTCACAACATTTGAAGTCAGGTGTATGCACTCTAACTGCTTAAGTAACAGATATTAATGAAATCGGTTTACAACGAACGTTCCTGTTTAGTTATATGCTAATCGTACGTGAATAATTATGGGTTCAGAAGTCTACCATAGACTATCGTCACTCGTTTACCCGTCCATTATAACCTTTCCAGAAACGCCGTCAACGAATTGCACTGATTAAGACACATATTTGGAATTCGGTTTTACTGTGATGTGCTGTCAGGTATTAACGTTGCTTACTTGTCTACTTAATCGAGAAAATCAGAACCTCAGTTGCCTGAGCAGCACTAAGCAGTCTCAGGTCATTAGAAAGCACTACTCTTCCTTACAGGACCAACAGTGTCTATATTAATTATTGTTATTGAGCAACAAGCTTGTTACGTTTTGATTGGTCCTTTGCGTTCCACGATCTCGACCTAGGCATTTCGGTTAACTCCGACACACGTTCGCAATTATTTTAGCCATCACCTACAAATAAATTCCATGTGGCAGTTGATCGCCGTTTTTCATTGGTTGGCATCGATCAACCACAGTTCCCATTGCAGCGACTCACGGGTGGGTTTTGTTTGGCTGAACTTTCTCTAATCAGGAGGCCGCTCCAGTTCAGTTTCATAACAAATGCGTTTTCCGGCCTTTAGATAAAAGCATGCAAAGCATCTGCTGATATGTAGTAAATTAGCTCACGAGAGCTTCTTGTTGGCTGACAGTCTTTGGTCGGGAGGTTATTCATTGGCGTTGTTTCGTAAACGCGGACTGATTAGTCTCCAACACGTTATTGCCATTGACTACTGAGAAGATATTGACGTCAGTCCATATGGTTTGTTAGAGCGCGAGATTCGCAACCTAAACCGACAAAAACTCGGCTGTTAGATTTCCGTACCATTAGGTATGAATGACGCCCTCACGATCTGTGGTAAGCGTACATTATTCCGTTCATCCGATAGGCCAACATTAAAGAGAGGTAACGTAGTGATTTCGATGCTAGTTTTTAGGTCTGTTTAACCGAGTCATCCTTGTAAGCAGGCAGTTTGACTGGGG
>JTDE01022148.1:41713-56737 GCA_014338405.1 Paragonimus skrjabini miyazakii
TCTTCGCCGTTCACTGGCCGGTAAGCGTTCAACACCTTTTTAAGGCATCCTTATAATCTTTGTGTCTGCGAGCGTTCACTAGCCTTTTCCGTAATTCCAAAGCATTTCAGCATAAGCTTAGCTCATCTGTTTCCTGTCATCATGCTTCGGCTGTATTTCTGGATGTGGTAGATTTGGGAAAAGTGGCGAGACATGAGTTTCTGGAACATTTCGGAGCCTGTTCTCTACGTCCACCTTTTGTTCTGTGCCCTGTTTAGCTCGATGGACCTCAAATATACCACATTAATGTATAACATCAAACATCAAATCATTCTTAGACATAGTCCTGTAAGTATAAGGGAGATTGGAAGTGTCTAGAACAGTAAAATATAGATCGTCTCAAGTAACTTTGGGAACTGACTTTTTTAAGAATTAGATGTCGCATTGGAGGACTACAGAGAAAAGGTGTTTTGCCTCGTTCTTTGCAGCCTATACCATGTGGGTCGTTATATTGGCACCTAGAGCCCAAGAAGATCCATCGTTGCTAACATCTACAAGTCCGATTCCCATGCTTTCAAATTACCCTCTTTTCAAGTCGCGGTTTATCTTATCCTCTGTCGGCGGCGCTCTTAAAGTTGGTTACCAGATCTCCAAGGGTCTTTTTGGCATGTCTACCTCCGACTGTTAACATCGAAGAAAACTTGGGCACTGACTGTGGCAAACCACCCTTGGATGTAAATTGACTTGTAGAGACAATGGTTGTTAACACGCTTAGTCGGCCAAGGAACTTGCCTCCATTCAGTTCAGTAAACCCGCAGGACTGATCATGATCAAACCTCGTGCGTACGGTAGTCTGTGCACACACTTCGTTTTCAGCCCATCATAACGCACATCGAAAGTTATCAGGGGATCAGACACGAAGAATTAACGCCATTGATTAACAAATTATTACAAAACAGCGTAATGTTGCTCCGATCTTACTGACTGTTAGTATGCTTTTTCGGTAGAATAGCTGCCGTACTTATCTCGCCATTTTACATTCCCTTTCTGATCGACACGGCCGCTTCCTGTTCTTTCGGACTCCTCAGTGTTCGCGTTTGTGTTTCTACCCGCCTTAATCATTGTTACTAGGGTTGAGTTTGTTCCTTTCACGGCTCTGTCGGTTTCCATATATTCGCTTTGTTTAGAAAAATTCCCTCAATCCGTCGATTTGGGTTTTCCGGAACGCCCTGAATCTAGCCTTGCTGTTAGTATTGGTTGATCTCTGACTTCACCATCGTAATACTTTTGATTACACTTTCGCTGTCGTGTTTGCCGATGAGTGTCAAGTTGGTTCATTGGCCTGTGATGTAAACCACGAACTATTGTTGGTAGCCTTGTGCACGCTCGTCCACCAGTGGCTCGTTGACTTGCGCTGTAGTCCATGTCCTCGGTATGAGTGTTTATTTTTCCCATTGTGACCCCTGACCGCCTCTCCCTTTTAATATTTGCAACGTTGTTTGTGTGCGAATGCGTACAGTTTCCCACACGCCACTTGTGGCTCTTTATATGGTAACAATTTTCAGTGTATCCTGTCTCGCAAACTAAGCATGCAACTGTTGTAAACCCTCCTAAACGATACGCTGGTTCGTCCTTGCTATCGAAATGCGCATGGCATAATTCGGATTCTCCTCCCGTTAATAATTCACACGGAAATCTCGGTCCCGAAAAGTACTGCGACTTTCTCTGTATTCGCTCCCAAGACAAGCCAAAAGACGCGTACAAAAAAAAGCTTTGTTCCGCTCCAAAATGTGTGCGGCAAAGGCGACAAGTACAAAGTATTTATAGGGCACGTAATGACCACACATTCCCAAGACATCAAAGAGAACAATTGCCGGAAAAAAGAGTTAGGGTCACTAATGAGCATAGCGGAATAAAAATTCTCCACCGCTTTGAACAGTTCCGCTAAGTAGGACTGAGTCAATCATTTTTTTCCTTCTTTCTCACGGCGGAGGTGGCTTGGGACGGTAACAGGGTGGGCGCCCTAACAGCAACATAGTGATCATGATTGCCACGGTCGTAGTAAACAGCTCCTCGACTTCGAAGTAATTAACCAAGTAGTTCGCTAACATCAGTTGATTTGTTTCTGGTGGTATAGATGACAGTAAACACTGTTTGTCAAGGTCGTCTTTGAGCCCATTCTTACGTTTACTTGTGGTGCCCCACACCTCCTGTACGTCGCACAGTCTAAAGTAGGGTTCCAATGGTGCCGACCATCTCCAGCCGGTAATACTTTTTTTGCGATCCTGGCGCGCCCGATTGCTTTCGTGTGGGCGATTTGAATGTCTTCGGTAGGTTTTGTTTAGGAGGTTTTGGAAATGACGTCCCGTTTTCTTTTGAATGTCACCTCATCACTTGAAGTAATTACGGACACCAAAATAAACGGAAGCTTGCCTGACAAACTTATTTTTTCTTATGATCATCTTCGTTAGTTCGTTTTAACAAGTTTTCTCATCATAAGATCCTCGGTCGTTACTTTTTCACAGCTGCAGGCTTCTGGGACAATTCAATGTTCCAGCGAACTGGATATATTGGCTCTTGACTGTGTGTTACTAATGCTTATCATATTTCCATTCTAGTTCCTGAACTCGGTATTTTTGGATTATGATCAGTACCATTTGTAGGCGTTTAATTTTCGTATGCAGTGACTTTTTAGTTTTAGCAACCAAAGACTTGTGATCTATAACGGCGGTTGTTTTACTTCCAAAACCAAAAAGATCACATCTGACGCCTCCATTTTGGTTTGCACACAATTTTCCACTAAGGATAGAAGATTTAAGCCACTCTGTCAGCTATTGCATTAGATTACTATCGGAAGTGGAATTAGTTCCGGAGCGCTATTGGTAAGCTTTCTAATTTTATCACACTGTTGATGCTATTCACCTCCGATGTCTATGTATTGGTCGGTCTGTGGGACGTGTGAATTCAGCAAGATTGAACAGCAGATGACTCAGTTGACCGTCCCCTCCAGCCGCTGAATTGCGTTCATATCTTCTGATGCTTGTTTCACCCCTCGCTTTCTCAGATTCACTTCCAGGTTTTCAAAAGTAAGCAAGAGCTGATGATACGTCACTTCTATGGCCTGAAGTACTGCCTCTTCTCTCACGTCAAGCGGATGCCTTGGTCCAGGCATCACTTCAGAAACTCATTTCCACAACGTTTTTTTTTGTAATTTGAAGCAGGGTCCACAACACAGTACACTCCTGGTTATATTGGACTTGCTTCCTAGTTTTCTTTCCAAAGGTAGGCTCATTCATCGGAAGCGATCAGGTAAAATGCCAGAAGCTGTCCGGTGTTTCATTCGTCCCTCCACTTTTAGTACCCTCAACTGTTGGGGATCAGTCTACCTTGATAAGTCATGTGACTCCTCAGCTCCGACACAATGTGATCTAGTATTGGAACCCAGTAGTATTCGTGTCTCAGTGCACCTATCGACGGGTTAGACTTAATACGCAAACAGAGTTCATAGACTCGATTTAGCTAATCCGCCGTTTTGTTTGCACGAGCGGTGGTTCCAGGTTAGTACAGATTGCTTGCCCCTCGTGTGGCCATTAGAATTTATTTAGCGAGTAAAACAATTCGATGTATGATCCAATTTCGAATGAAAAAATCGCAGCCTACCGTGGAAAGGTGTCAGATCCATCAGCCGTATGTTCAATATTGCGGTGATTACCAATAACAATAATATAACAATAATATATCTGGGCATGGGCGTTGGGTTTTACTCCATCATAAAAAACTCGATTATTTCCGTTTTTCGATCTTGGATTCTCCGGCTCATCCAACCACATTCGATGTGTGTGGACGGTTTGATATCTTGATACGTATCTGGATAGCATATCATTGGTTAGTATTTCATTGTCGAGAAGACGTTTGCGTCCTGTTGTCACTAATTTCAGATAAACTATTTTTGCACTTAGTCACTCGCTTCACAGACAACTCGGTCAAACAACGATAACGTTCACGCCACTGAGCCCGATTAGCTGCCATCCCACTTAACATCTCAAACCACTGACTCTGTGAGTCATGTGGTCCTCAGCCTGGGAGACGTATCCGACCAAGTGACCAACCCCCTTCGTGAACGATTTCATTTCACTACACCAGGTCATCATCTGTCCTGCACCTTACACCAGTCGGCCGCAGTGTCGATAAGGAGTGCTTCATGTGACAGACGACTGGCTGGCATCCTCAGTATGTTGGCTAACCATCTAAGTCTGTGCAAGTATAAGGACTGAACAAAAGAACTCGTTTGACAATTAGTACCAAACACCCGTTTCCTAACTTCTTCATTGCTTATTCTTTGGTGTCACCGGGCGTGAGTGATCGGACGCAGACATCGGTGGTCAAATATTTAAAGACGATTCATGTCTTCTACCGACGTGTTTTTCCGTACTTCTAATGAAGTGCTGGAACGTCGCCATCTGCAATTGTTTAATGCTTCACGGTAAATTCGTCAGGATAGAAGTTCTACTTCGATTACCTTCAATTTCTCGAGAATTCCTCTGCGTTTGAAAGAGCACTGAACTTACCTTATCCGTCTGAAGACTTCTTATTGCCCTCCGATATCGCTTTAAATAGCTTGCTCCGTTAGGGAAATCGACTTTCTCCAGCTCAGCCGACCAACAGAACCGACGACGGCCACATCTTCATACTTATTGGAAGCTGTGCGCGCAGTTCAGCCAAGCGGTCGTTCATCAGGCGCACCGACACTAACGAACAGATGGGACATATCGGCCGCAAGTGATGTATGTTAACTCAGAGTGTTCGTATAGATGGTGGCCCTCTTTGATGCACGACCGTTCTGTTTATCCTTCATTCTTTCAAAACGGTGGTCGAATATGGCGGTCATATGTACATCCTTCGCCGTTATGAACCGGACCGTTGTGTGAAAAGTCTTATACTGTTTTTGTTGACCGATTGCATGCTTATAATACCACACAGACAGTACTTAGTAAATGAAACTTGTCTTCGTTATTCTGCCGAATAGTAGTAATGCTGTCCGTCATTTACATGGTTACGTATTCACGCCACAGTTACTTCGAATGGGATCTGTTTGATAAACTGTAACGTATCATATGATAGCAATGATACTCTGAGTTTCGCAAGCTCACAACTTGATTCGCTGCCCTGTTGTACATCTCGTCAGCAAGACTACGGGGTAATGGAATGACGCAATTTAGATGGATGGAATGATCAGTGGTCTCAAGCGGTATGTATCAGCGAGCCAAGATGAGCGGATGTTTTCTAAATTTATCTCCTTCTCCGCCCGTTGCATTATCTTTATGGTATCAATTCTTGGTTACTGTTTCTCAAACGTATCAAGGCGTCTATGCAACAATTAGGGTGAATCTTGTAGTTTAAAATTGATTTTGGATCTATTGTTTTCTCCATATTGGCCCGTTCGGAGAAGTTCGGTTAGAAAGCCAGCACGTCAATAAACTGTTGCTTTCAATTCTGGTCATTGTTAACTTTAACAGCATTAGTTTACCTAACTAGATGCATGCTATCTCATTCATTTATTTATTTGGCTTTTGTCTAGTTTGATTGGTTTATTGTCTTCGAACCACAACCCGTGCAATAACTCTCTCAGCCAGACTAATCAATGGTTTTGGGCTTAATCTTTTTTGAACTCGCGCTTACCATGCTACTAAACTTTTTTGTACAACATTGTTCCACTGAAAGCAACACTTGTTTTATGGGACCCCTTTCTTATTTTCTTTTCATCAGCGGCGCCTCCAAACCTATCCTGATTGTATCGACCTTCCGTATTCCAGCCAACCAAGGTTGAATTTACCTCCCAAAGATGCATATGATGCCGAGGACTCGGAGTATTCCGTCGCTTGCGATACCGATCGCTACGCCCCACCTAAGCGACGAATGAAAATACGCGCAGTCACCAGCAAGCGTTACGGTTACGTTAGGTTAAGGCGAGACGTTGCCCTCAGGGAGACACTTGAAGATGATGAGGATGAAGAGGAACCTGATGTGTATGAAGATGACATTACTCTGTCACCTGAGGTAACTCCCCCTTATGGCATACCTGCAAAACAGAAAAGGCACTCAGGACAATTGAGCATTATGTACAATCAGAACACAGACGATTCGCGGCCCGCTTCTTGCGATACCAGCCCATCCGAAACGTTGGAAACGGAACCATACTCTATCTCAAGGCGCAGTGAAGCTATCTCCGCACCTTGCTCAAGTGCCACTTTTCATTCTGGTGAATGCGTGCATGATTTGGCTGTTTCCTGTTCACGTCCTCGAGTTGGTTTCCCCAGAGATTTGTTTTCTTTCGATCAAAAGGATGTTGTATGCTCCACTTCAGTGCAGACATCGACATCAACGATAGGCCGCACTCAGAAACCTCTGAGTTCTGTCAATATTATCCATCCTGTTGCCTCCGTCGGTTCAGTTGTCATATGCCCTATTCCACGCCTTGCTAATTTTCCGCGTAGATCCCGATCAGCTTGTTCGCTTTCCACATTTTGCTGCAAACCCGCAACCCCACTTCGTTCCAAATCCCTTCCGCCCCTACCATGTATCCACAACTTCCCTTCGGTTGATTTAGATGTGAAAAGTACTCAACCAGAATCTGCGATTCAGTGTGATATCCCCAAATCCTCCGCGTCATCAACACTTAGTGTTCAACAGTATCCATACGTGAGCACAAGCCAAGTAATCCCTGCACGTTCTGAATCTGTCGAGCGCGTTCCTCTCAAAGGCTCCAGTGAATCCTATCGCAAGCGATATCGTAGACCAGTGCCACTGGTTTTGAGTTCTTCCCGAAGGATGCTGAAGTTGCGCCGTAGTAAAGAGATATCCGTGGTTGCCAGAGGCACGAACAAAATAGATTCCTTGGTGGGTAAAAGACGAGACCAAGACCGGACTCCAGCAACGGCTTCTCCGGATTCGGTAGTAAATGAAGATTATAGTGGTCATGATGATGCTGATGATCCGGAGTACGTCGATACTGAGGACTACGATGATGACATTTTTGATCTTGGAACATCTGAGACGTCGATCAAACGATCTCGGTCGCTAAGGGCGGCGTGCTCTAAGCCAGGGAAACGGAAAGTGAATGACCTATTTGCTTCGAGTGGTTTTTCAAATTTCACTTATTCCTCGGTCTCCATGCGTCATCAGCATGCTTTGAAAGCTGAAAATGTTCGGTTGAGACGTAAACTGTCTGATCTAATGCGACAACGAGGTGATCTTAGAGCGGCAAATGAAATTCTCCTTGAACAAAACGCACGCCTTCGACACTCCAGCAAGCGTGTCTCAGCGGTTGCCCGAATGGCCGCTTCAGCAACCAAGATAATCGAAGCACACAATAAATCTCAATTCGCACAACCCGCACTATCAGCTCCTGTGTTTCCATCCTCCAGCATCCATGTCACGCAATCCGGTAACCCATTTTCACTGACCCAAGCTGCAGCTGCGGTTGTTGCAGCCGCGCAACAACAATCCAACACCCCTGCGCTACATGGTGTCTACGTCTCATCCCCGACCGCATCAATCACTCAGCCTGCTCCTCAAGCTGTGGCTGCACTCGCAGGTGGCGCGCATGCGCTGTTTCCCTCAGCCGTCATGGCAGGAGCTATACCTGGGACAATTACTCTTTCTTCCCACCAACCACTGACCACTGTACAAATTCAAGGTTCAGTTGATTCCTTAGTTCCTACATCGATATCAACCCAATCACCTGCAATGATCGGACAACAGTCATTGGCGTCACAACAAAACACTGTACGAAACTTTTACCACTCTCAGGTGGGTTTTTCGGATGGTTTGTACTTGTAATGTGCTTTCTATCATATTCTACCTTTGAGATGGTGGATACGAAAGCATGATACAACTGTATGTTACTTTACGTGTAAACATACAAATTAGTTAGCTCGTTTTAGAAGCTGCACCCACAGCTTGTGTTAGTCAACAAGGAGTGTAATAACAAAATAGGGTGTGTTTGGTGGCGTGTAAATTCCTATGTATGAATCATCAACGCTAAAGAATGCATAATCTAAGACTGCCTAACTCTGAGAGCTGGTCGAGAAGTAACAAACACAAGGTTTTCTTTATTCCTGAGATTCAGTATGCATGTTGGTGGGCACGAGAAGAGACTTGGATGATGTTAGTTGTAGAACGAGTTCAGCGAATGTATTTTTTTATGATCGACGAACTTGAAACGTATTCGTCCGGCTGACCTGATGAGTTTTTAATGAGTGGCTATTCTTTGTTCAGCGGTTTGGGAAAAAATCATCGCGAAAACACCGTCAACGTTAATGACGAAGATATGTATCCAAGTGTTTCAGGTTTAATGAGGAAAAGGATAAGCCGACGCGCAGTCATGCGTTGTTGTTGCCGTTGATTTTTGTTTCATTTATTAGATTGTTAGAAATCGTCTATCAGTAGATAGCGATTGTCATTGCTTTTGACCTCTTGTAGAAGCAAAGGGCTTCGGGGAGCCAAATGCATCTTTTATTGAAGGCACACAGTATTCAATAAGTTATCTTGGGTATTCGCTGATCCTATTACACACGGTCATTTGTATTCACATTCCGTTTCTTCACTTAGTCCAGAATCCTGGTATTGGCTATAGCCCCATGATTCCACCAACTTACACAGCCGTTCGTGTTTCATATGTTTTTCGCTTTCCTTTTCTCAGGGGCCTGAACTAATCTGTCATATTCAGTGTTAAGCTGGACACGACGGGCTGCCAAGCTAGTGTCGTCGTTCAACAATATGCCTCTGACTCATTATCTAGCCTGACTGGGTAACATTCCTTTAACCAGGACTGCACTAAGCATTGCACTTCAATTGGACTGTGCATCCATATTCTGAGTTTTCTCTCCACGCCACCTTGTTATGTTTTTGTATATTAAGAAGTTGGAAGCTTCCTCTGTAGTATAGAAGTTCCAACAAGTTCAGTGATGATAAGGAAATGAGTTCGTTATACAGTAGAGTTAACTGTGTGTGTGCGTATTAATTCAGAAGCAGTCGCGATTTCCAAAACCACATGCACCCAGTGTATTTACTGAACTTAGTGAGGTCGTGGTGGAATACGCCATTCTATGAATTCAGGAATTTGTACATCAACCTCCTCAATGATCCACCAGCCTTCTATGTTACTTCTTTCTCGTTGTGTACTTTGAGGAACCGAAATTCTTCTGTTCTCGTAAATGCTAACTTGGGTTGTTGAAATTTGCAATTATTTTTTCTTTCCTGTTGTTTAGCTTCACCCAATAGGTTCGTTGCCCGTCTCAATCGCGAACTTGGCACCACATCCAAACTTAGCTACTGCTTCCTCAACAATACAAGTGTGTCATTACCCAATTCCTTCGAGTGCCGCTGTTTTCCCCACTCTCCCGCATTCCACAGCAGTTAGTCCCAGTATGATGCCAATAGGCACACCGAATGCTGTCACACTTCTCGTGGGCCCACAACCTCCTCCGACAGCATACACCACTGTCGGTTCACATCCCCGTTTGCCATCAACGCTACATTTACAGGGAAATTTGGAGAGTAAACACGCTTCCATCAATGTTTCTCCTGTTTCCCAATTTCCCTCCTATGTTTACCAAGGATCCTCGTCTTCGGGCATGTTGACCACAAACGCTACTCATCTGACTAATTCCGTACAAAATATGGATTGTTTTACACCTTCAACATCTAAATCATCGGTGCCGCAGCATACTGTGAGACGTCGCATGAAAAAATTATGAGGTTCTTTCCGGTGTAGCATTTCCATCCTCTTTCTGGAATAATGTGCTGGAATATGTTCCGGTCAGTTGTGTATATATATGTATGTATGTACATTGCTCTCTTCTCGGTTGCTTTCGTCATTGAAATATGCAGTTTTACTGTATTAACTATTGGTCACTTTTGATTCAGCCCTCGGGAGATGTAATTGTGTGATGTATATTCTGTTGCATGTGATCGAGCTGGTTTATTTTAGCCATCACTATTTTTTTCAAATCTCTCACTGGTGGTTTGTTACTAGATCGGAGTTCTCGTCTAGGTTTTTTAGGAGCCATTTAGGCCATCGGTTGGCCGAGAAGTCTAATTGACTAGGCAGATGTCATCTCCTATGGATTGTCGGTAACTCAATAAGGAAATCCTAGTCGGCATTCGTCAGCACGACTTACTTTTGAGACTGGCCTTTCATTAGAGGTCAGACAGTAGAATGAGTTATACATCATGAACTTTTGTTGAGAATGTTGTAGTGACCTAGTGTTATGTGATGTACTCGCAAACCGTTTACTTCAGTGGACAGCTTATGACTGGTTTGCACTGGTAGTGGCTGCAAGTGTCGGATGTATAGCGAATGCTTTTTGATTCTCATCGTCAGGCTATCACTCTACCATGAGCGGTTTCGTTTGTTTGGACTCACCAAATAGGGAAAGCTTGGTTGATATTTGGACCGGCGATTTTCATGTAATGAACCGGTTCTCTAACTCAATTGACCAATGGTCCTATGAGTGTCTCCTGGGACGGGGGTGATTAAGAATCTGTCGGGGAATAATCCAATCCCCTGAAAATACCGTTTCATTTGTTTTTGGAAAGACTTAACTCATTACTGTGTGAACTGACCTTCATAGTCAGCACGGTCATGTGCCACTTCGTCCTTCATGAGCGTTCTCAACCGTTGTACTAATTCCTGGCATCCTGCCCACACGCTCGTCTTTTAATTGGTGCATCACTGCACTGTCAGGATCTGTGTTTGGTCTACTTTCTGACCACTGATTTCTGATTGATCACAAACCCTTTAAATATGATCTGGTTTGTGACCGTGTTGTCTTCGGATTATGTGACACAAAAAGCGCCATATCCAGATGCTATTCTTTTCTCTGTGTTCATGCGTTAGCCTCGGGTGGTTAAGTTGGCCGGGAAGACACGAATTAGTCATGTATACTCCGTTGTTCGTTACCGTTGATCGTCGTTCCGTTATCCTGTTGTCCGTTTGCACGCTCGTAAGCCGTAGATCCAGTTACAACACAATACGCCTGCTGACCTTGTTAAAAAGACGTCAAGTTGGACACACTTTACCAATATCAATCAGCTGTAGGTTGCGCTACGGGCGATTCTTATGTCCTAGAGTAAGGCTGGAACAGACAGCAAGGTTGTCCGTATGACATGTTTCCGAGAGATGAGCACCCTAGTGTCTGGGTTGGGTTCCATAAGAAGTTATCGACTTCCTGATTGAATACCAAACGAAGATATTCAGCTGTTGTCGGACAAGCTGGAAGAGAAGGCGTGGATTTTTCATCAACAGTGTTCTTGACACATGAATTTCTGTTCCTTCAAACCGTTGTGTATATATCTAACAGCATTCTACTCTTGCTATAAGCAGGCATGCCGAGCTGAAACACAGTGGTGCATTTATATGCATATGTATGTATCACTCATTGCGAGTAAATGGAAGTTAACACAATTATCAGTTAATACTCAAATATAAAGTCTGTGCAATAGATTTCACAGTAAAAAGAAACTTCCAGATAAGCCATTAACCGAAAGTAGCACGCTGACAAACTCCAACAAAATGACATAAAAGAAACCTTGAGGATCATGTATAAAGAGTATGATTGGTTGACATTCACCACCTTACAACACAGGCGGCAGGTTAGGTTCCTTCCTCTAAAGACTGTGTCAGAGTCGAATGAGATCGATCCTCGCTAAATTTAAAGGCAGAGACGGTAGCAAGCACAACGTCTCAACGGAAAAAACCTCGCTCCATGTAAACAAAAACTGGGGATAATAATTGATAAGCACCCCATACAAGACATTCGCCATTGATTCAAGCGATCCGTAGATGCAACATGGGACTAGACGCTTATTTAATTACAATACCAGCAAATAAGAGCGAAAGTAGACCGAAACTTTAGTGAATTGATGTATTGTAAGTCTATGTCTTGATTTCCATTTAATTAGGTGGTCAGTATTCGTATTCACTCGCGCTCCTCTAAGTTACATTATCCCCAGTCAAACTGCCTGCTTACAAGGATGACTCGGTTAAACAGACCTAAAAACTAGCATCGAAATCACTACGTTACCTCTCTTTAATGTTGGCCTATCGGATGAACGGAATAATGTACGCTTACCACAGATCGTGAGGGCGTCATTCATACCTAAAGGTACGGAAATCTAACAGCCGAGTTTTTGTCGGTTTAGGTCGCGAATCTCGCGCTCTAACAAACCATATGGACTGACGTCAATATCTTCTCAGTAGTCAATGACAATAACGTGTTGGAGACCAATCAGTCCGCGTTTACGAAACAACGCCAATGAATAACCTCCCGACCAAAGACTGTCAGCCAACAAGAAGCTCTCGTGAGCTTCACACACACTCGTCTTTTAATTGGGGCATCACTGCACTGTCAGGATCTGTATTTGGTTCACTTTCTGACCACTGATTTCTGATTGATCACAAACCCTTTAAATATGATCTGGTTTGTGACCGTGTTGTCTTCGGATTGTGTGACACAAAAAGCGCTTTGTCCAGAGGCCAGTCTTTTGTCTGTGTTCATGTGTTAGCCTTGAGTGGTTAGGTTGACCGGGAAGACAAGAACTAGTCGTGTTGTCACGGCATATTTGTTGTTTCAGAGTATGTATGGAAAAATATTTAGGTAAGTAGAAGGAAATTATTTTTCATTCCTTGTGTCGCATGGGCCTGGTAGCAACGTTGTGTCTTTGAAGATATGGCTCGCCCGAGCATCATCTGAACACGTGAATGAAGCATCTTGACGTTTGGAAGACTCGGACACATGCTATGGATCCCTGCTGATCGCTTGCCGTGTATGATCTCCATATTCTCTCGGTTGGTTTGATATAGCAATTTACATTGTTGCGGACTTCCCGGTTGGAGCCCACCAGATGTTTTACCTGGGGTTTGGCACGTTGTCAGAAGTGGGGGGAATCAAAGTCAATGATTTTGTGCTTGCTTGTCAGTTTCATAGATATCGTGGTATGACCAAATGTAATGGGATATATACATCGGTCGTCTGACAATTGTGTACGTGAGCACAAAAGCCAAACCACTTTACGGGGACTCCAACTGAAACATGCACCTTAACCGAGTCGGGTTAGCAAATGGTCCCAACACACCGCTAACCAGCCATGTGCACGTATCTCAGGTCACAGCTCGGTACCATCGCCCCTATGTTTTGGCCACGGCGACCGATCCCACCTAGCTTTTGACAAAATATTTATTAAGTGTCTCACCTCTTGAAAGGCAACGCAAGGCTAGGAGCCAGTATGCGTCAGTGAGTATAAATGGACAAAGTAGAAATACGATATTTGCCAAAATTACTGTTTTATCGCCGGGTATTACCCCACCGAATTTTCTCCATTGGGGCTACCTCAAACACGAGGTCCACAAGTACTGGGGGAATAAAAAATGACCATAATTATTATATATGTGCCAGTACTTTAATTTTGTCTTCGCGCGACTACAACATTCTCATAGCAGAAGAGTACATCTAGCGGAGAAGGGATTCAACCAGCTGTAATTAAAGTACGTATCCTGATAGCGGAGTACCATTTCACCAGGGTAACATTTAGTTCCATGTGTAGTAGAGTATAAAAGAGTAGGTACTACACAGCTTTCTTTAAACTGCTCCTATCTACACAAGTATAGTGAACTTGAAGGCTGACGCATATCAAGCTAGTGGTATCCGGTGATATCTACGTACTGCGTGTGGTTCATCTATGAAGTACAAGTGTTCTCATTATCAGTAGTTGTTGCTCCGAAAATGATGAGTTGTCCTGTCCGTTGTCGTCTACCAGCGTGCTCTGGTTTCAACATGTTTCGTCCGATCCTAGTGGCGCACAGCAAGTTTCTAGGAAACCAAGCACCTCAGTCCGGATAAGCCTATCAGTTGAACTCGCGAATTGGTTGGGATTCCGAACTTTGTATCCGAGTACGCATTTGTGAGACGATCTGCAGACCTGCATTGCTTTTTAAACAGGCTGTCGGTCTGCCAGATGTGTTGGTGGTCGGACAACATAGTTGTCTGTGTCATGTGTTTATGCCGTACGGGCACGTATGTGTGCTCGGCGCTCCATGAAACTTTATGAAACAAAACGGGACAATTGACTCTCCAACTTTCGAACGTATTCGGCCCATTGGAACCATAATTCGCAGGCTTTACGGATTGCCGAAAGTTCACAAAGCGGGTATACCCCTTCGACCTATTTTAGACATGTGCAACTCATCATACCACTCGCTGGCTAAATAGTTATCGTATCTCCTTGAACCCGTCAGGCAGAAGTTATCAAAACATAGCCTACGAGATTCATTTGAATTCATTAACACAATCAGCGGGTTAAACCTGACCGGACAATAAATGCTTTCTCTGAATGTATCATCTTTGTTTACAAGTGTTCCACTGAAGGAGATGATAGACTGTTTGTGTGATTAACAACATAGATGTCCATATACCCCCACCAGAACTAAAACAGTTATTGTACTTTTGTACTCACAACATACAGCTTAACATCAATGGAGAACTTTATCGACAAACAGATGGCGTGGCGATGGGATCCCCATTGGGACCGTTGTTTGCAGACATCTTCGTGGCGAAGTTTGGGAGTGGCCAGCTAGAAGCCATTCGTGGATTTAGTGTTTAAAAGCAATATGTCGATGATATCATATGTATAGTTAGCGAAAATGCTGACCAAATGGATATTTTAGCCATTTTCAACTCGGCACACAAGAACGTGACATTTACACTAGAAGTGAACGTAATGATCAACTAGCCTTCTTGGACGTACTCATCTGGCAAAGTGCTGATGAATCCGTTCAACGTAAAATCTATAGGGAAGAAACCTGGAATGGGCAGTACATCCATTTCAGCAGCTTTGTCCCTCTAAAGCAGAAAAGGAATCTCATAAACTGCTTGACTAATAGAGCCATGAGAATATGTACACAGGATACAGTCTCCAATGAACCATCGTTTCTACGTGCACTCGTCTTACAAAATGGCTATCCAGAGCGTTTTGTAGACAAGAATA
>JTDE01022149.1:0-15263 GCA_014338405.1 Paragonimus skrjabini miyazakii
ATGATGATGATGATGATGATGATGAGTTCGTTGCTCGAAACGTAACTTCTTGAGCGTTCCAGCGTTCACTTACTGAACCCCTTCATGGCATGAAGGGCAAGATATATTCCAATGTTTTGGTAATGCTAATATAGTTTCTATCTCGGGACCAACTAAGCAAACGTATATGAGTCAACGTTCGACTGCTGATAACTCATCTTCTCGGACAAAAGCTGAAATAGAAATTCCGACTTTGTCTGGTCACTATGGCGTAAGTGCCGTTCAAAAGAACAATGCCATCCGCCATCTCGTACTACAGTCGGAATGTCTGATATATTTTTCAAACTCTGAACTGCGCCTGAGTGTGATCTAGTTTCAAATACTATACATTATTGCGGAACGCTGGCGGTTCAAAGTAAGGAAGTGTAGGAATCACCAAGGTTTATAGATTACACAAAAAGCCCTTGCACGGTTAAGCAAAGTGAATCAATGAGGCCAGTTAGTTGTGCCTAACCAACTTTGACCAGACAGCCATCACCGTCGAGCAGCTTATGTGAGTGAACCTGTTGGAACATACACTCACTCAGAGTGAGCAAAACAGTGCATCAGTTATGAAGGTTGTTGATAGGTTTGTTTACTTGGAAGTTATATCGGCAACAGTGGAGTTATAGGGAATGAAGGCCATGACGGAGTTCGCTAATCTAGGACACCTCTGGCGAAAGAAAGTTACCTCTATGAAGCTCAAGAGTCGTGTATATGTAAGGTGACTGCAAAGGTTGTGTTACTTTAGGGCTGCGAAGCGTGGCCGTCCAGGATAGAAGACGTGAACCATCCTAAGGCATTTGGCCATCAGTGACTGCGTTTAATCGCTTGTGCCAGATTGCACCAACGGGTAAACAACGAAGCGGCTGGAAAACGGGTTTTTGGTAGTGATTGCCAGGCAAATTACCTTATCTAGTCTTTAGGTTTGCATAAGCCCAGATGTTTAGGACGTGCACGAAGGATGCTAGCCAGTCATCTGGCACACCGAGCACTCTTTGCTCATGCTGCGGCCAACTGGAGTAAGGTGCGAGGTGGACAGATGATGACCTAGCGTAGGAAAATAAAGTCGGGCACCACAGAATTGGCCACTACGAATCGGGTTTGTCTTTCAGGCTTGGGTCGCCGTGACTCACAGAGTCAATGGCTGGAGACATTAGGTGAGATGGCAGGTAATCGGGCTCAGTAGCGTGAATGATGTCTTTGGTTAGCCGACTTGTGTGTGAAGTTGGTGAACTTGATAAGATGAAGGGGTGAAAGCCTTAAGGAAGCTGTTTTGCTGATTACGTCTCACTTCCAATAACACCTTGATTATTTGTTTTCAAGATGTAGGTATTTTTGTGTTGGGTGTTTGAATATAGACGTGACTATTCTTAGTAGTTAGGTCGCTTCCCCTAACTTTCCGTTTGTCTTCTTCTTGACCAGGGTTTGCTTTTTCCTCATGGTTTCAAGATAGTTAAGTATCAGGAAGTGCCGCTGATGTATTGCACTCTGATGATGATGAGCACTCAAGTAACGCTAATGCAACTGGTAAGTTGTTTGATGCAACACGGAGTGATCAACTTTTGCAGCGTTCGGACGCACAAGTGCCAATTTAGTTCTGCGGAAGATTCGGTTGAGAGCCCGCAGAGTAAATGTACAGTATTTTTTCACTGCTTCATATCCATCCGAGGCTTTAATGTAAATTATTTATAACACTCTCATTTTGGGCTTACTTGAAAGCAGATGTGTTGAAATCCCAGGGAGCTTGACCGTGTTCATGTCGCTCAGCTAAACACCGCGCAGTTTAAACTGAGCACTGCCCACAATTGATCTCAGTTTTCGCATTCAAATAAACTTCGTTAAGATCTCAAAATGAATATCTGTTTTTGTTGACGCATCACTGATCAGGGCTTCAGTATATTCCCTCCTTCGAAGGAAAATTTCTGCGAAGCCCGATCAATTATGAGTGGTGTTTGGTTTGAAAAGGCCAACCTTCCAACTACTCAAGTTACCTACCCCAAACATCTTCACAGAAATGGAGCCGAGTGATTAATGTTAAGGTTGCAGGCCACAATAGCAATTTCAATCTGGAAAAGTTTTAGGAATCTACACATCTGTAATTAGTCACTACTAGTCAGAGGATTCATCTTGTTTTGATCAATTCTGTTACACTTAGTGCAAACTGTGTACCTTGGCTAGTGCGTTCCTTTCTAGTGTCATAAGGAAATAATGATTTTCCGGATCACTATTCTGTGCGCTGTGCGTTAAAAAAGAAGTTCAGAAGATGAAAGCCGAGAAGTTTAACTCAGACTGTTGAGCAAGTTAAGCAATGAAAGCTGTAATAAAGCTGTTTTGTTAATGATGCCTTACTTTCATTTATAGCTCCGTTGTTTGTTTTCACGAAGTTAACGTCTTGACGTTGAACGTTTAAAGATAGACAGTTGTTTCGAGCTGCTAGGTCTTCTTTCTCCCCTTCCTTTTTATTTGTTGTTTAGAATTAGTTTTTTCATCATGGTTGTGTAATAGTGAAGCATCAGCAAGAACCACGTACATGTTGCGGTCTTTGATGACCGTGATGATTATCTTTATTGCTTACACCTCGACATCGATCGGCTACGTCACCCTTGATCAGTCATTCATCTGTCAGAACACTTCAGTTCACTTGACCGATTACAGTACCAACGAGCACAGCATGCTGGCTGACAAAGACCAGGAGATTGAACAGTCTACTGGGAAGCGCATGACAGGTGAGTTCACTGAAAAGACGTGAAGTCCACTAATATACCCGGAACAATTTTATTGAGGTGAACGAGAAGTTATAAAATTACACTAGACCGCATTTTCAAGCCTAACGAGAAACGCAATACATAATCACAAGAGGCACTCCAGAGATGACTGTTTGAGATTGGTTTACCTTCGTCAATTCACACCCTGAAAATGTTATCGAACACTCACGGCTTCATTGCTAGAAAAGTGCTCAAATTTCACTCATTCGTTCACAACAATAAAAGAATAAACAGCGTTTCCAAATACATTATATCAGACAAAACAAAGACGTGCGAAAACTACCAACAGCAGGTGTAGGACAATCTGAACAAAATCGCCCGCAAATATGGATTAGAAAGTTAATGATTTATAAGCAAGAAAATAGTTTTCCGCAGAGAAGCTTGGTACTAACTACACATCTAATTTTTCTCTCTCAGCCATATATAGTGCTTGCGATGTAGCGACCAGCTAATTCAAGCCACATATGTGGTCTGGTGAAAATGTGTTATCTGAACTATCACTGGTGTTACGCAAAGGGTCGCCGATACTGAGAGTCAGGTGCGTGTATGCATAAGTGCAGTTAAAAGAGGGAGAGCATGCTCGTCATGTAGTTTCCATAGCAGGTGAGCACTGGCTATGCGACCTTGACTACCTTCGCTCGTTGTTTGTCCAACAATGTACATGCATGAATTTGATCGTTCTTGAATCTTTCCAACAAAGATCACAGTGTAGACCACAATCGACACCAAGTACCACCCGAAACTACCCACTGGCTTCATGTCACGTTTCTTTTTTAACCTACACAAACTGTTCGTCTTACAAACCGGTCTGATGTTGCATAGCACACTGACAAATGAGCAGCTCCTTCGGTTACATAAATTCCACAGAAGTGGTAGATAAGTCGTGAAACGTACCTTCTTCTGGCATGCCAACATGTTCGCCTTCTTTGGCAGCTTCGGCTTCTGTAATGGGAATTGATAAAAAGCTCTCATTAGGCACGAATATGGTGACGAAACAATTAGCCAGCGTGACGTAACAGCCAATCTACTCAAAGCCGGTATGCGAGTTGGTGAATGCAATTTTGAAGCAGCATACGTTGCAGTGGAACATTCTCAAACTGAAAAAGCAATGAACACTCACCTAGAACCACTCGAATTTCGCTATCCAACAATCGATCTTGGAAAAAGTTCACACAATATGTTGCATATACATGATTACCAAGACTTAAAAATCAATGAAAATGTTAGGTTAAACATGCCCTTCAATAACTGTCCCATAGTTTTGATGAGTACAAGATGGGTAATTTTTACACGTTAAACAAAACCACTCGCAGTTTTTGACTGTTGCAAGACGACGACCATAGTGGCTTGCAAAGTTCAGATTCGGATAGACCATTTGACCGGCCCTCATTTGAGTCCAACTGCATCGCTAATTCACTAAGAAATTACCTACATAGTACGCGTTTATGCCGACGATTCTAATAATACTTCATATGGATGAACCTTCTGAATCTTAGACTGTGCAAAACATGGACGCTAATTATAGAAAATCCAATGTAGGCGACAGGTGCATCAAGGGGGAAAACGATAATCAGGAGTAATACAGCTCAGTGGATACATTGACTTCTGTGCAGGTCAACTTTTCGAAAGAGGGATTTACCATTAATAAGCACCGGTCACAATGTGCTTCGTTAGTTTTTCAAGTCGTTCGTAGGTGTTTCGCTCGTCGTGACAACACCCTGTCTACAACTTTCTTGAGCAAAGAAGCAGATAGATGGTCTGATCCAGGGGTCTTCTTTATAATGTACCAAGTTCTCCTATTTAGCGTCGTTTAATCGATTTCTAACGTTTTTGCAAAACATTTTCCATTTAGGTTGTCCTACGTCACTGTTACGGTGGGCGGTTGCCCGGAGCCATAACACATTCGGGTCAGACTCACGACCGTTAATAATGTATGTATGTATGTATGTATGTATGTATGTAGTGAGATTGCTAAAGTAAGTTGATTAACCAGGGTATTCCGATAGGTTAACTGGTACAACAGTTAAAACTACAAGTATGGTGTTGTTGATTTGATTGTTGATTTTATTTTATAAAGAGCATATTCATGATCACTAAAGTTGAAGTAACTCAGTGTCTGGTGAGGATGAAATACGATCAGATAAACCCAGTTATGGTTAAAATAAGTCCATGTCTTTGTTTGACGATACATTCGGGAAGCCGTGCTTGATACGATTTTGCAACAATGAACTTACAGGTTGTGACTGATATTAGTCCACTATGAGTAGGATTAAACACCACAAACGACTCTACTCCTGTTGAGCAGATTTTATGGGACAGGATAAAATCTTTTGACGGTCAAGAATTATTAGTTACGAGTCCGTACGGCAACTCCACCTGCGTTTAAAAAAACCAATCCTCACAGCAGATTGCCTCCTTATCCTGATGTAACAGCGATTATGTAGTGAGTAATTTTTCCTAATGGTCTGAAAGCATTGAATGACATTTCACTGTCCATGATGGACCAAACGTATGTGAAGCAGAATAAATGGATGTGATAATCTTGGCGAGACATACTCTATGCTTCCTAGCTAGCTGGTCAGTTGCATATAGTTATTCTAACATTTTTTTTATCCATAATTAAAATTCAACTGGTGCTTCTGCATCTTATAGCTACTGTGCCTCAAAACAACTGCGAGTCTAGCGTCAGAACTAGGTGAGTTATCTAGTTTTTTCGCATATTTGGAAAGTTTAATCAAGGAAAATAAAAGTTATTATTCCAAATCATTTGGAGTTAGGGAAACTTGATAGAAGCAAAAAAGGGAAGGCAATGAGTGACGTATACTCGAGGATTTAGTAACTGGATCCGGTTTTTGGGAAAATGGCCACACAACTTTGCTAGTACCTTCAGAATGATAAAGGGTTGAGGATAAAAGTTAATTTGACTCAGCAGTAGCGTCTGTAACACTCAGTTATATAACAACCCAGAAGATCCTAAGTTTAATTATATGATGGCTGCTTTGCCCTCTAATAGATTAAATCAGGAAGGCATTGTGATGACTGATCAGCCTAAGGCCATCACACATTATGTCCAAGTCTATGTCCTTGAGCTTGTGTTCTCTTAACTATTAATCTCGTAATCCAACAAGTGACAACAACTGATAATACGTTCATTGCAGTCATAAAGATTTAACGCAGTTTAAACAAAATTGACAAAGGGAAAGATAGTTCCCAGAATACTCTAGGTCGGCTTCATGTAGTACAAAGTTCAAACAACTGTTGCCTAACTTCTCAAACAACGAATTGAAATTTCGACGAAAATCGGTTTGAGATAAGTATGTTGGATTTATTCGAAACAAAAGAATTTACTATCACACAATCTTTAGTGTTTTGTACCGCTAAACCAGAAAAGTAAGCTGTTTGATTTCTTACCAGCAGAGCACCCCCAGGAAACAAGGAAGTGAAGATAATCGTTAATACTTTACGAAAAGAAGGCAATCCTAGCCGCTTTTCATATTGTAACATAATCGCTGCCGAACCACATGATCCAATCTATATACTGGATAAGAAAGTCCTGTTCACCCGTCTAACACCCAAGCATGCTACCACCAAATGCGTTCGTCTACCGCTTCGATGAAACTCTCCGCAGCAGCATTACGTATATCGTTTATTACATTCCTCCTGTTATTATACGATTTGAAGGACAAAATGCCTGTCTTACACTAAAGCATGCTTAATCATCAATTGCCCTGTTAAATATGTAGATTGGACGATTTGATGTTGGTCAAATTCAGGCAGTGAATACCATCACGTATGTTTTCGTGCCGACCCGACCAACTCTATTAACAACACAACCGTTACCTATCTTGCCCATACAGACCAACGGGTTAGCTCCAACCGGTTTCTGTACAGTCAACTAAGGGTTGACTGACGAAACTAAGGTGACAGTTATGGAGGAATTAATTGCTGCTGGATTACGCAATGCGGTACTTTGGTGACAAATATGTGTCGTAGTTGTGCGTGGATCTCCAAACTAACCATCACCACTTCTCACTTGGGTAGTTAGACAATTACCGTTTATGCATTTAAACTCCCGACCTTCTTAACCACTGGCATTCCTTCTGATATACTTTCGTTTTCCCAATAATATTGAAAATTATTTGAAGATATGATTGTATAGATGTGATAAAACAGTTCGTCACAGTTTGCTCTGTGAATTAAAAGGAAATTTTAAGATAACGTGCATGTGTGCACCTGTGAATATGCACGAACGTTTGCAAATTTCACGTGAAAGCATTCCATACAAAGAATACAATAGGATATGTCATCTCTCACGATGCATCCGCCTACTTACCACTCTCACCCAATTCGGCGCTTTCTTGTTTAGCTAAAACACAAGGACAAAATAGATCATATTGTTCAAACCAGTGAGATTTGTTAATGTTAACATCTAGTGAGTATGTATAGTACACCTATTTTTGCTCTGGCCGTTAACTATCGTTGCATGCAATACTTCAACAAACGGCACTGCTGTTTTACCGCCATGTACCCACACAAAAAAACAAGTTCATAAAGAAAATTTGAAACTTTAAAAAACTGGCGGTACCATAGTCACACACTTCTCAGGGGTTTGCGTCAAATCACTTGGGACCGAGGTGCTGATACCATAAAAGTACTTTGCAATCACAAACGGAAAGCTGAACACCATGTGAAGTTATGACAGCATTCATCCTGTGATTCCCACTGTCTCATCTATATCTTTTAGATTATGGTGGGAAATTAGCCAGTCTCATGTCAGTGTGGAAAGAATACTCAACATTTCTTGTAGCTTCTTGAATCAGAGGTCAGGTGGGTCACAAAATCCTTATTCATGTGATCAAGTGATCACGCTTAACGTTTAACAAAGTGCTCACAACACGATAACCCTGAACTTAACACTACACATGAATGTGGCTACCATTTATATATCCGTCAAACTTGGAGGAGTGCCATCAACCGAAATAAAACTATCCATAGGGTGCACCATAAAAACTGAGCTGACCTTAGAGTTAACATGACAACTCAAAACTAGATCGCAAACGACTGGGGACTGCACAGAATGTCATTTTAGTCTTCATCAGGAAGCTCTGTACTTCCCAAGGAACCAAGATTACGTTGGCATTGGCTGACGCTAAATTCCACGCGGACTTTTGAAAATGAATAGAAGCCCTCACACTCTGACGTTGTTTGCTACAGTATTGTCTAACTCAAGTGCACTATCTCTCAACGATTTCCGGATGCCCTCAATTGAAACGTTTCACGACCTTGGCTGTAATCTTTACTTCATAACTGGAAAAAAATGAAAGCTTCAGTTGGCCACAAGTGGTCAAGCACCAAATTATAACGCACTGCCACAAAGAGGCTGTTTATCACATTCTTTAACTGCAACAAAGACACACAATTAGCAGGATACGTGTGAGCCATTGAACTGGTTCGGTTCACGGCATACTCATCTGTATTTCTTTAAGTAGATAACTTGAATTTTATGATGTTTACCAATAGGATAAGAAGCGTATCACTGTAAGTCTGAGACCTATCCTGATTTTAGTTGATAGTAGGAGATATCTCAAAAGATACTGGTGGTTGGATAGTTCCACAAGTCGATTTCTACACTGTGTACTTTCCGGTTATGCATGTACCGATGTACTGCCAGACAGAATTATGTTAGCCGCCTGGGTGGCCTGAGGATGGCAAACAATAAGGAGGTAGCGTGGACCCAGTGAGGCAAAAATTTGGAATGTGAACCGCGAAGTACCCCAAAAGGTTATTCACCGTGGCTTAATTAAGGGTGGTCAAATCGTTTAGGTAAAAATATGTTCTGGTGGAGAGCACAACGCGGGGCAATAGATGCAAGCAGCAGGAAGAGGAAACCCAAAATTTTACTTCCACTGGCAAACAACTTAAAAGGCAGTGAATTAGGTCAGTTTTTGACAGAAATCAAGTCCCAAGTTGTACACCCATCTCAGATTGTTAGACAGAATAACGCAGTCGACACGTAGAACAATAATTCTGTTGTACTGTTTGTGGTGATCTGATTCGGTTAGTGGGTACCTTCTGGAAAGCTGCCAGACTTGCTCAGAAGCTCTAACAGCAATGAACTAGATGAGAGAGTACCAGTGAATCAGATGATCAATTAAGTCAGGTGATAGGCGGCCGATATCATCGATATTGAGCAAAAGGAAGCCATGCCGAAGGTGATATACCCAATTAGATATGCATATTAGAGTTTGCGTTTTCTTAATCCGAGTAACGGTTCGCTGGGACCTCACCTTCTTTCCTGGTCGATAACAACAAATAAACTGTTTGATGAAAGAGTATTTTAGCAATTTTATTCAAACGATGCGATCATGGTTGGGCAGAAGAGATGAGTTAAACCGTAGCTGTACGAACCAACTCCAAGTCACATTAAGGTGGTGAAATGAAGAATGACCACAAAAGACTGGAAGTAATGCCGTGAATGTTAGCAATACTTTCACTTAGAATGTACTGACCAGAATCAGACTTCACATGTAGAAGATTGGCCAAGTTTGACAGCCCATAGTAACAACCAACGAATTATGCAAGCATTCTTGCAACTGGTATTCAGAACGAAGTGATGTCGCATACTGCGCAGTATGTAGTGCTGAAATTATAATTTACAACGGTAGTTGCTCGAATGGAGAGCACTACCGAAGAGTGTAAGGATCACCAGCTGGTTGAGAAAAAGCGCAGTTAAAGTAGTGTGGAAGTGATGGTTCGAGTTATCACGTGAAGATAACTATTAATCATACATTAGCCTTTTTGTACGTAGTCAAAAGTTAAAAACATTCATTCATGTAGTAATAACAATAATGTTAATAATTCATGTAACACTTTTGTCAATTTTGAGAATACACACCATCTTACCTGTTTTCTCGGGCAAGCCAACATCCTCGTCGCCAAATATAAGCTTAATTGATTTCAGTGCGTGTTGTGTGTTTGTTGAGCCATGAACCGCATTCTCCAATACATTTTTTCCGTAAACGGCACGTATGCTATATTTGCCAAATGCAGAACGTGCAATATGTAACACGTAATAAAAGTAGGTTTTGGTTATTCTTAACGTAATGAACAACAAGCAGATAACCAGCTTCCACAATACATCACGTAATCAAGACCACTCTTCGACGATTATTGAAACCAATTGGTTACTAAGGGCTTTTAGTATTCTATTCAAGCCAAAAATATAGAACTAGTTTTGCAGTTGTTGTCAGATCAAGCGGAGGTGTATGATGTCTCTTTCAACGAGAGTTGTTCAGAGCTGTTCTTCACTTGTTTGGGCCCCACAGGCATTTGTAACGAATTATCAGGTTCTTACCCTTTTCTAATGTTTTGAATATGTCTGTGTCTATCTTAAAGAATAATGTAAGTGAGTGACCAATTAGCAAACGCTGCATTAAATTACTAGGTGTCTGCTTCTGGAATGCACCACACAGACATTTGCAGTTTGGTTCTTGCTACTCAAGAGTAGTGTAATATATATTTTAAATGCAAAACTGTGGTAGACGAGAAAACAGCACAGAAAGAATGACGCAAGCGACTTCATTCAACAGTGTATTTAACTAATCTGCGGTCAGAATAAAGCCACTAAAGAATAATTCAAAATTTGGTATAATGAACGCTGAAGTGAAAGTTTACAGAGAGATAGTGGATTTCATTAGGAGCACTTATGTCGAAACAACTCAAGTTAATGTGGAAGTTATCCAATTATTTGAATGAAGGACTCAAACAAGTTTGAGACGAAGTAAGACAACTAAAGAAGAGCAACAGAATACGATACTTACTTCATCTCCTTTGGATCTAGGCTGACAAAACCAAAAGTAGACCACAATAACTACGGACGTCTGGTATCAAATTAGGTTAAAATATCTAATTGGGATAATAGTCTGAATTGTCCAACAAATTACATCAGTAAATCCATTAGAGCTTTTGGATGGAGTGAAGGAAGAATGACTAATAAAAACGTTTGCAAAAGTGAAATAGTTAGTGCCGATATTAGTGTATTTAAGTTTGCAGAATTGCGGTGAGTTATTGATCACATGATCGCAGTTTTCATTACCATAAAGTTGAACAATTGGAATATAAAATAATATGGAGATAAAACCATGTTTCAAAAATGATGTTAAACCGCCATAAGCCAAGTTTAATAAAACTTGAAATCTTAGAGAAAATAGAAATATTTGGACTCATAATAGTTTGTTCGGTCAAAACAAAAGTATAAGAATAATACAATATTTTGAAAGATAACCAAGTCTGAAAAGTTTTGGCTTCGGCTGGGTTGGAAACAGCATGTTCAAACGCGGCAAGCGCTCTGCCAGCTGAGCTACGAAGTCACTCCGGGAGCTCGGAAACCCTGCCCATGGACTCACTGGTAATAAACTTTCATTGATCAACAATGGTGCTGGTGGATGCCACCCCGAACCGTTTGAGAAATCTCCCCACGACTGTCGATTTTTTGGTCCATTTGGTCGATTTCATGTGAAATGGTGAGAGGGGCGGGTTAGAGACTATATGTGAGGTCCCCGAGCTGCCGGTGTGGCTTAATAGCTCAGCCGGTAGAGCGCTTGCCGCGTTTGCTCATGCTGTTTCTATCGCTGGTTTGAATCCAACCGAAGCCCAAACTTTCCACAGTCGGATTACTTCTGAATCATCAGATCTGCCGGACTACTTATCACTACTTATAATACATAAAACATCGAAAACCATGACAAGTTTCGAAATAGTTTCTCACTGGAGTGGGTTCTCAAGTGAGACTCTCACTCGATCTCTTTACAGTGCACTTGATACGTTTTCATCAAACATGCTAGTAAATAGGTGTTGTCAATGGAGAAAATGCTTTGATTCATCACCATCATTTTCGGCTTTGAATCGTAACCCTAGGTGCGATGGTCGTCGGTCCTAACCGAGTTTTCATTCAGAAGGCACTGTTAAATTTCAAGTTGAACATTACTCACAATTGATCGCAGCCGTCACATTCCCAAAGACTTTCCAGTCGGCCCCTTTCCAAAAGAAGCGCTAGATTCGAGTTTCGCTCTCATTAGAGCTCGTCAGCAGTGCATATCCTTGTCACTGCCGGGACTAGAACTCCGACCACGCTTTTACGAGGCCACTGTGCCACTGACCTCACATAAGACAACCGAATTAACATATGTGAACGTTCAACCACGTTCGCTTGTGAGTAATGATCAGGTTGGCCGATCGCATCAAGAGAAGACGCCGTTACTATCTGTTAACTCCAATCGATAACCTCGCGATCAGGACTTCCTAGACAGGTCGAAATCTCCGATCTCATTAATCCTGCTAGACGATATTTTGGATTACTGATCAGTAGTTGGGTATTTGGTTAGTTTCAAGAGGCCGACTGGAAAGTCTATGAGAATGCGACAGCTGCGATCAATTGTTGGTGATGTTCAAATTGAAATTAACCAAATTCCCGACTATTCATCAGTCCTGTTAAATCTTTGCGCGATATTGTTCCTCCATGTTCGTCTACTCATTTCTTCTGGTAATATTGCGTATTTCTTGAACTAGCAATCAGTGTGCTCCTGGACTTATATGTCCATTTTTTTATTTAATTTGTTATAATGGTCATGAACTTGCCAAGAATGTGTTATGGCTCGAGATTCTGCAGCAGTGTCGGAATAATTCAGAAAAACTTTGCTATAAAAAAAAAACAGAAATGATATAAAACAAGGTTAAGCAGAAGAATCAGAAATTTTGCCTGTCGACACGTTATTGGCTGCAGCTTGTTGCCATATAAAACATCGTTCCTAATTGGTGATTTGAGTGACCTTTGGAATAAGTTAATCACGTGTGAAAAAAACTCAGTTCATTGAAACCATAAAACAGCAAGTAGTAGCAGTCGTTTTCTTTAATAAAAATATAGCCGCGATTCGTACCTTTGTTATGACGGTAAATAAATACAAAACGGGTCCAAATTAATCGGCTATATTGAAAAGTGGTTAACCGTTCAAGTGTACCATTCTAGTCCTGCCTAATATGACTTTAATGGTGCAGTGTAAAAGCTTGACCAAGCCTCGAATTCTACTCACGGCAAGAATATACACTGCTGAAGAGCTTTAAGAAGAGCAAAACTCGAATACACCGCTTTCTTTTTGAAGGGGATGGCCGAAAGTCTGTATGAATGTTAATGGTGTTGTCCACTGTGACAGAGATTGAAAGTATATCAACTGCTTATCGACTGCCTAATGGATGTAGTGGCACTGGACATTTTTTAATTTTATTTTCAGCAAACTAAAGTAAAACTTATTTCGTGTGAGTATAGTTCTTGGCCCAGTCGGCGTATCTGACCTTCGTACAGTTTGAAGCTACAACCAGAAAGAGAGGTGTACGTGGGATTACGCTAACATCTCTAATAGCGCCATCCAGCCTAGATTATCAGATGGTGATGTCACCGGGGTTCGATTAACTATATATATAAAACAATAAGAAGAGACACAAACGGAGTATTTCATGTATCGATAACCAACGAAAGTCACCTAATTGCTCAAAAATATTGTGTTATCCCGTAGAGAGTAAATTAAGCCAACATACTCAGCCCACTTTCAATGCGGAAGGTCTTTTGTTTAGACCGTCAATTATTTAAGGACAAAGCTTAGAGGACCGTGTGGATTACTGTCAATACCAGTCAACTTAGTGATCAGTAGCTGCATGTGTTAATCCCTACATATGTAATTCAAATGCTTCTTAGTTTGTAAGAAACCAACTACTGAACCTCGGTTTACAATCGCAACTGCACTTACTTGTCCGGATGACCATCGGCTGCTTTGTCGGGATCAGTGGGACCCATTAGTTTTCGCCATCCAGCCACAGCGTCTTGTCTAGTCAGCACCATGAACAGAGTACGCCCACTGAAACGACAGTAGTCAGAGGTGAACAGGCTGTGAGACAAAATGTGCCGATGAAATAAATTTGTAAACGGAATTAATTTACTTTCTTCTTGGCAGCCATACCGTTACTGTCTTCTGTATATACTCCACTCAAGAATGTTCATTTCGTCAATGTTGTTATCAACATTACCAGTATCAATACCATTGCTATCATCAGACTCGCTCATACTTTCATCATCATAATTAATTTTGTCTTTTTATCTCAAATATATCTACCTTGTCATGTGGCGCACCAAATCCTCATAGAATGGTTTATCTTTTAGATCACTGTAAAGTTGTCGTGCCAGGTCTTCGCTCAACTGAGTGTCCTTCCGGGCGGCCACGTGAAACCCAGCAGATTTGATTCGCTCAACAATCTCGTCCCGATTTGCGTACGCGTCCGGTTTAATTGCAGCAACCGTGCGTTCGATAGGAAAGAAAAACTGGAGGTCTTTTTCCGCTTCAGCTTCTGTTGTAGATCCGTGGAGTAGGTTAATGCTACTATGAGAATCCTCTTCATTTTCTGGGTCTGGTTCCGGAGGAGCAAACCGAGCGCGCAAAGAATCTGGCGCTGTAGCCTTCGCTTCATGTACATCCCTGGGACCCAACATGTTGTGCCAGATCTCAATAGCGTCCTTAAAATCAGATCGATGCAAAAATGTCTCAGTTAATCTGCCAAAAATAATATATCTATCGTTCAGGTGTGAATAGCGACTGCAGTTCTGTAACATCTGATTCGATCCGTTGAGTGATATTACAGAACTAAGATTGTGGACAACGAAACCCATGGCGTTAGCATTTGCAGTGTTTGGAACCGATGAGTTGTATCAATCAATTACCCCGCACCAATAATCAAACTGTCTCCTAACTAGTTTGTTGATTCCTGTTATTTTAACATGAAAAGCTGTCCAAGTCGTGGGGTCATCGACTACAGTTAACAGAACAGTTACTGTGTCTTCTCTCGAGACGACCAGATCTCAGCATCACTCACAAACGAATGCGGCTGAGCATTTGCATACGATAATTCACATTTGCCTAATTTAAAGTTGACGGCTCAATGGTCAATACGGCTACCTCAGGAATGCTTGACTGGAGTATTATAGCCACGACCGTGACAAGGATAAGCATTACTGACGAGCTCTGAGAAGAGCGAAACTTAAGTCTTGTATTTCTTTTCCAAAAGAGCTAACTGAAAGGTCTATGAAAATTTGAGAGGGGCGAATATTTTTCAGTAATGTCTAGCTTATATCATTCAAACCCCTCACTAATTACTGGTAACCAATCTGATGTATTTACGAACATTATGCTTGATGCAGTTCTGCAGATAGAATGCATCGCTTAAATCATATCACTTGTCTGCTTATTGTGTACTTTATATCCTCAAAATGTATTGTTGTGACTATGCATTTATGTCGGAAAATTCTCATAATATCAAAAGTAACGATGTGACGAACAACTGTTTTCGATAATTCTTTCTCAAGTCAATACAGTTACATAGGTTTCATCAAGACGTCATAAGACAAGGCGCAAAAAACAAGAAGTGTCTGTTCAC
>JTDE01022151.1:16209-34330 GCA_014338405.1 Paragonimus skrjabini miyazakii
CCTGCCAAGCGGACGACACAAAGTCTACTCTCAACAGGAATCCAATCTATCAATGCAGCTGCGGCCGTCGTGCTTATGACTATACCTACTCCGGCCTGACCTGTAACAGCAGCTGTGGAGTCACCCGAAGTGTATAACCAGTATCGGGTAGACGATGCGGGTGCTGTTAGTTCCATACATCATATCATATATCATAATAACAGCCATGAACCTGACCAAAAGGTACTGTGGCTCGGGCCGCCGTTCACCTCAACAGTGACGTAGAATATTCTAGAAGAAAAAGTTACTGAGGAGGCTGAGAATTAATGAGAGAAGGCTAACAGGAAGAATTACAAATGGTATGGACACAGGTCCGCCATTGACTGCGACACATCGCCATCCCGGATAGTGCCTTCATTGGTATATAATATACCAGTTTGACAACCGACAGCTTTGCAAAGGGAGGCGAAGACCACTGTAGGTGATGCCCGTCCTCAAGTTTGATGGTCTCGTTTGTAATTTGTAAACATCCTGATGTTGATGGTTGAAGTCTGGACCGAGGTTTGTCATTAAGTCCCATCCATCCTTATTCCCTTCTCACGGGTTATTCGTCTCATGGTTGTATGTATTAACCACTGATATATCTTTTTAGTGATGGTGCATCCTATTTATGTCGAGTTTCTCGCTTTGCTGCCAAATGCTCGAAATCCAATTTTCTGTGTGTTACTTCTTCCATTCGGATCAGTATTTTACCTGTGAACTTACTCGACTGTTGTTGTGGCTGGAAAATGGTAAACCCGCCGGTTTGAAAATCAATCTCCATCTGGCACGTTTATTGGGCCACTTTTTTCTCTATCACATTATCGCCTGGCGAGCTTACGCATCATGGATGATCCGGTTAGCGGCTTTCGCAATTGGCCTGCTCCAACAGTTGACAGAAGTACACTCGGTCGATGAGCTGTTCTGTGCCAATTTATGCACTTCAGCTTGTCTAATGCTGGGGACCGTGTACTTGCTAGCCTCCTCAGCCGGGCATTCGAGTAGTGTTCGAACTGCAATCGCGTTTCTGCTCACTTATGTGTCTACCGTGATTCGTCTCACCCTTGCCCTGCTCGGGTGTCTGCTGTTGGATTTGATCAATTTGACCGTGATTCATTTGACCACATTCTATATTTACATTGTCAAGTAAGTTTGGTGTTCACCATACATATGTTATCATTTTCGTATGCTTTATGTGCAGGAGAAAACTCTGTGGTCACATTGAATTAATCTATGCCTGCTTGACTCACGGTGAACGTCCCCAATAGTGTGCATAGTTTCATTTGGTTAAGTCAAACTGCCATTGGTCTCCGCATTTGATAACTGGCAGGATGGCCGTAATGCCTCTGATTTATATGGACGTGATATTTGATCGCACTGAATGTGCACAAATACATGCATGCCGTCTGCTGTATGCACTAGACACAAACAGCTGTGAAAGTTGATCTTCTTGTATGCTTGTATTAGCTTTGGCGTTTTTGTATATGTGCGGTTTAAAAGTATGTGTGCTTGCCGGAAAACATCTTCAGTCACCACCATCATCATAACTGGCAGCTATACGTCAGTGGTTGATACCAGAAGTCAGCTATTCAAGATAATAAAAATATGTATCCAATACAACAGTTTCTTAAGCTCTCTTATCAAACAAAACCATGTAAATGTATACCACAGGATAAACTTACACAACTACCATATGAGGTCGTTTTCCTCAACAAACGAACAACTGTTTTCAGAAGATAGAGTTGACTGAATTGTGTTTGAATAACCTCTATAACACAGGAATAATAAATAAAGCGGTAAAAATTATCATCGCGAAATTTTTTGGTTCCCTGAAGTTACGATGAGACAACCAAGCTGTTGCGCTAACCCGACATCTGTTGGCTGTGCTAATGTCAAGTGCTTTTAGTTGCCAGCTGCCTTGTCTGCGATCTACATGTGAGCCTAGTCCTGTCTAAGCTTCATGTGACCATCGCCTCATTTTGCATTTGTTCTGTTCATGTTACGCCACAAGGAGGCCAATGGATCTGCGTGGGAAAGAGGGAGATATTTGGTGATACAAAGGTGCAACTGAATGTTGGAAACATTGTCAAAAGGCTCCAAAGATGTGGAGGTGTTGCTACACGGTGATTGACAAAACCGACGGACATAGGATGAATCAGAGTGGGCGGTGGACCGTTTTACTAAACCGTGATAAATGACCAATATTACAATTGTCTTCCATCTTGACAAGAATTTCTCTTGAAGCTCAAATCAGCGCAGGAACTAGGCAACAAACCTTCAACAGGCTTTTGTTATCAAAACATAGGAAAATGAATAAAACCATTTTGTTAGAGTGGTCTTGTCAAGCTGGTGAAGTCAACCATCAGTCGAGTTAACATGACCTAACAGCTTCATGTGCACACAGTTACCCCCAACCTATCGACTGTTATTGCTGGTAGTTTGATTTCATTGTTTTTTATGTGAATGGGAAGTATGTCGTTCACTGGGTCTGACTTGCGTTACATTTGACTTCCATCAGCCTTCCACTTTTCCCATATCACAGTGGTCAGATGACCAGAAATTCTGTCACACTTACGCTGACATTAAAACAATTTAGTGACAAGAAAATGCACGGTTATCGTAAGTTATGAACGAATTCAAAAATTGTACCAGAACCAATAAAGGCAGTGTGTAGAATGTTGGCAGCAACTCGTGGGAATCCCGGCTCAAAGGCTATGTGCTCGTGTGACCTTCAGTTTTCTTCTACTGGATCGGTTTTAAGTTCCATCGAGAAGTTCGTTCGCGATGTCTCCTCAACAAGAGGATGTCAGTTCGTTGTCGCCCTCAAGAATGAAGCCACTCTGGCAAGACTGGTCAGCAAACTTGCCAAACTCAATGTCTGCAAAACAACTGTCTGTGACATGATCCTAACTAGTCGGTCAGAACTTCCTGTCGCGTGTTAGCGGTATCAGAAGTGCAATCGACTCGGGCGCACGAGGATTCACATGCCCAAGTATTCAACGAGGTCCGTACATTCTTTGAAATTTTTCGTAAGTAATAAAGCTGTAAAGAATGGTCCCGAATCCAACGCTCTTCTGGCCACCTTCAAGCGCAACATCGATTTTCGCTGCGAATACGTCATAGTAAAGATGAACGTAGTGCCAATCCTTAGATATTGCCTTAGACAATAATGCCGTTTATCGTTCACCGTGACGTGTTTTGGACCGACCTCTAGTTAACCCTATGGAGGGCACTCCAGCAATTACTTCTGGTATAAATTGTATGTCATCAGTAAAGTCAACTATAAAGTACCATCTGATTACCGACAGGCACTCAGTGTCATATTCGCAATCGACAACATCAAACTGAATCTATTTCATCCATATTAGATGGGCAAACTTATTTCGCTCAACAGTCTTCGCAGTCGAATACATGGCAGCGCGTCAGTATGTCTCCTAATCCACTACTTCAGCAAGCCGTATGCATCATAAACCGGTCACACCACGCGGCCTTAAACTGGAAGAAGCTGACTCTGATGTTCCTGTTCTTGAACGATACGATGGTCACGCTGCTGATAAGTGCATCGATGATTCACTATTCGACGGATAGGAACGCGCTTTCGCAAAAAGTTGCATGGTTTATCAACCCAGTGCCCCGGGAGTGTTTCGATACATTTTTCCGTCGGCTGGGCTCCTTGACCAAATTGGAATCATGTCTGCTGATTGTATATAGCGTTGTCGTTCAATAGCCATTTCAGAGTCGTGTTCCTTGACAGTCGCTCAGAGGACACCTCAGTATCAATTGCAAGTAGGCTCTGACGCACAGCTGCATGCATTAGCCCAACATGGGTGTCCGAACACATCCAAGTTACGGCTGTCTGAACTGAGCTACAGCCGTTTTTTCGATCACACGCCCCATGGTCACGCGTGCGCAGCGATCTCGCTGGACGGTCAACCGTCTCTCACTTTCGTGAACGCAGTCACACTGTAGCCCAAAGTTGATAGTGTGAGGTGCACGTTTGTGGCTCTCGCCATCAATTCGTTCCAGTACAGTTTCAGCTGTCGTGATTTTCTACGAACCTGACACAGTTCAATTAGTCGAACTTCGGTTTATCTTGCAGCGCCGGTAATATTCAACACGTTCGGTCGTCCTCCCTAATCAAACAGTCAGGCGGGATCCTTTGCAGACGCTTTCAAACGTTCACCGGCAATAGGGGGAAAGATCAACCGACAAAATTCTTGAGGTTTTTTCTCCTTACTTATCTGTTGACGTCAAACCTGCAAATGTTAAGGAGAAAGTCTCCTCCTTGTTGCTTTGTAACACCAGATTCCCTTTAAGATCTTCATCAGTGCGGAAAAAGCGTCGTGATTTGTTAGCATTTTGTTTACTCTCGTCAGTCGCAAACGTAAAACATGCAGATTATATACGATAGACTAATAAATATAGACAGGATATGTACATGCATACATTCACATCAACTATTGCCATCAACACTGGGGCAAATCGATGAGTTGCTTCAGCCACTTTTGTGCGCATATCGCTGGCTGGTGAGTTCTGATCAATATAGCTTCGTTAAAAGTCAATGGCTTCGGGTCCTGATTACGTAACAATATTTTGAATGAGTTAAATGGGTCAACTTAATGACTTGTTGTCATAAGGTGTCTAACAATCGATGATGAGGGAGTTAGGGCAACAGGTTCATAGGTTTGATATTGTTGAGTCATCAGTTATTTTAACCATTTTCGGACGTCGTCCGCAATTCACTGAGATGGTTGTCGTTCTGTTCTGCCTACGTAAACGTCAACGAGACTGCGAGAGAACTGGTAGATAACGTGAGGGATAGAATAGTTTGACAACCTACGCTCGCGATTATGTAGAACTGGTTCTTTGGCGGTTTGAACCAAGCGTAATTGGGTGATATTAGCCAAATTTCAGTCATTCAGAACAGCCTTACTGACCCATAATCTTCAGAGTACAACCTTCAGCTCTTCGATCGAGGCTGGACCCTCATCCATGAGAGGGGCAGGAGGAGTTGGCCTGGGCCTGGTGCCTTACGACACTTCTGGAACTTGATCTGAACTGAGACTTCTGTTTCTGGGAGTGAAGGAGCGTCAGCAGACCAGTGAGCACAGATACATCTCAAAGGCTTAGTCACTGACATTGATGGCCACTTGGACCGCTGTTGGAAGTGTTCACCCGGGCATCTTAAGCCTCGTTGCAAGTTATTGATAGGCTCACCACTGGCTTCGTAGATTACCTTGGCACACCTGGCTTTCTGCCACCAATTGCACGGATGAGATTGAAAGGATTCCTAGAGCTCCTGGTAGTAGTGGCTTGTTCTATCTCGATAGTACGTTGTGATCACGAGGCTTCGCGATCCTGTGGCAATTGCTTTCGCAGTTCCAATACAACGAACTGAATTGCACTCGTAATCTGACGAGCGTCGGGGAGTTCGAGTGATCGTACAGAGACCCATCACTTGACGACTGCACGAGTAGTAGTACAATCATGAGTAGTATCAAACGAGGCACTACCGCACTTATGCATTGTGTACCGTATATGTTCCTAATGCGTCTCATTGCCGACTAAAGGCAAGTACGCCCTAGTAGGTGTAGAGCACGTGTTGTGTCACTGCTAGTTCAAGTATGTCAGTTTGTGTTCACCGACAAAGTGGCTTGCCACCAAAGCGCAGAGCGAACTTGACACATACCAGTGCATGATCACACGATCCACTTGTGTGTTCCAGGCTGACTCGCAATTTTGGAAACGGCCACTCTTCCGATGGTTAAGGGTTGTGTGATCAGTCTGTGTGCACGATTGGTTCGGCGATGGAGGTCGTCAGATGGTGTACTGACGTCTGGAACGTCGAAAATTAGTACTTACCCAAAACAGACTATTATCAGTGTGTGGCTGCAACAAACGTTCACCGTTGTTTGCTTGACAAATTTCGTAAGAGCGTGGGTCACCATGGTCACGCTCATCAGTTCTCACCATGCTTTCTTGAGCAATTAAACCTCCATCCAGTACTTTAATGTTTGTATGCCTTGCAGTGTGCAAAAGATGAATGAATTAATGATAATCGCTTTTGACTGCGTCTGCGCTATAGTCCGTTGGAGCATATGACGCAACAGCAAACAGACTGCGTTTGTGATGGGCCTCTCTCGCTAACCTAATCGTAGCCTCAAGACTGATAGCGCAGAGACGGCTACTGACGTATATTCAATCACGCAGTCCCTTCTCTGCGTATGCGTCGAAGGCATTTCCAACACCGGTTTGACCAGCGGCTTGAGTCACGGGGTCTGCACACAAATGCACATTGTGCGTTCATTGTGAAGCTGTTGACGGAGATTGAAGTTGTGGCACTTGGCTAGAATCCTAAAGCCGTGTTTCAGCAAAATACCAGATATGGATGGCGAGGGTTTCCAAAGTATGTACGAGATCTGCTTTTCGATCTGTCTGCATAAATGTTGGAACGTTGGAAGTGGCAACCTTAAATGGTGTTCGGGGGTGAGTGGGGGTTTGTGTCCGTCAAGCAAAAGAACACCTTGGTGTTTAGCACACTATCCTTCTGTCTGTGATTTCTGTCGCGAGCTGTAAATGAGATAAATCTCTGGTGTGCTTGTGTGTAAACGGGATTTGAAGGTCACTAAATGAAGAGCTATTTAACACAAAGAGGTAAATTGAAATTGATTGATTTTGAGTGTTAGTATGTGACGCGGGATCAGACCCGGCCGTTTACACCTCAGTTAAAGGGTTACAGTAAGAACACGGGGCAAAAGTTATGAGTTACATGTGCGCATGATTTCATAGTTCTGGTGATGGAACATTTCTTGAGTGCCCATCCCTGAAATGCCGGTTGGATTTTGGAACTCTGTCCGGAACATTTAATTTAAAAGAAACCTAACGTGCAAAGCAACGCGGCGATGCACGTGGTTCGCAGCTCATTGGAGATTGATAACCTATAGTGGTCCGGTTCATACGCCGTTCGGATGGAATCCATCTATCCAGGACACCCAATGTGATCTGCATGAAGTTACCACAAAAGCAGCGTAATAATTCGAAGATTCACCAAAGAAGATGGATCTGTTATAGTAGATCTGTCCAGCCAGGTATTCCGAGACTGGCAGGGCTTCTGCGATGCTTGTTTCCTGTAATAGGAGTGCGATGACCAAATTGGTTCATGCGCTTTTCGAATAGGGTCTAGCTCTTCAGAGTACTCGACACACCTTACGTAACCATTGGAGCGGGTGGTCATTAAGGTGATTTGTACGCCTTTTTCGGAATTTGTCCATGGTTGTCGGGGACCGGAGATATCCGTACGCCAGACAGACGACGTGCTTTACGGAGGCTCATGTGCACCCGTCGGGGTATCTGAAACCCTTTTGTGATGGGGTAACATGCGCCAAGTCGTACCAATGTCAAATAGCTTGTGTGACACTGCCAGTCGTGAATCCATGACGGTCTGATATTACTACCGCTCATCGGCGAATGCTTTTTCGCCGGGGGATCTCTATTTATTTTTCAGTTCGCTGTCACGCGGGAGGCCGTTCTCAACTCCGCAGGCTGGGGTAGCATTCGGTTGTATAGCTCTAGCCTACGCATTTACCCGGGTATTGCGCGTGATAATTCGGTCGTGCTCAGTGTGTGAACTCTGCTTCAGCATGCTCGCTCTACAAGTACCGCTGAATGGAGTTTGAATCCCGATCGAGTCAAAGATATGCGCCGCTTACGGACTGTAAGTGGAACAAAACCCGAATTAGCTTATTACGAAGTGATTTTCATAGATCTACCTGGTCAATGTTAGTATGGCTTTATGTTTCTAATCTCCTTGGATTCGATTGTCGTTTGATTCAGCTTGTTCCCATTTCTCCCAAGGTACACGTTTAATGGATTGTTCGCGAAACATTCATGTGTGGTGTGTGCCAGTGGTTACTGTTCTGTCTGGCATAAGACAGAGATGTCAGTGTGACTCGTTATACACGAAATTGCTCAATATTTGGTCAATATTGCTCACCAGTTGTCGGTAACGGTGCTGTCATGTAAACCAGTGTATTTGTGTATTGTGTACGTAACCTGTCCGATAGGAGATCTACCCTCGATGCAAATCGTCTTTTTGATACAATCACTGAACTGCTTACGTTTCACTCAGGAGGTTGCTGCGACCGACATCTCACAACGTAACGCTTTATTCCTAGGACCAGACTGAAGCGACCTTTCTAGAGAACAGTCCACATGACTGCGGTTTCTTGACTACGCTTCGGAGCTACTTTTTGTCTTTTTCCCCCTCCGTAGCCTACTGTCTCTTCAGCTGCGCGCTATCGGTGCCGCTTGGCGTCTCTGTCGTAACACGTCCAAATGGAATCCCTTGCGTGGTCGCGTCGACACAGTGCCCGATATGTGTTTCCAGACAAGCAAGTTGGTCACCACAAAGTCTTCCTGCCTCGGTCGACGTATGCGACAACTTCAACTTTGTCAAACACATGGTCAGGACTGGCATTTGGATCGACTGTTTGTAGCCACTTTATTAGGTCTGGCTGTCGGACTGTGTCTGCTCCCAACAACACTGGCCTTCTACGTCACGTTTACCATGGTATGCTCGTGTTGCCTCGTTCAATTACTTATATAAGATGTACTTTAAGAAATCCTGTCGATAAGAAATAGCGGCGTGTGACCGTAATTCTAGTAGTGAAGCGATTCTCGCACTTCTCAGTAAAGTGATGGGTGGTTGAACCAAGATCTGTATGCATCGATGCAGTCTCATTGCAATAAGTGGATTGAAATCACAATGTTACGATCTAGTTGTAATACTCGATGTTTCAACCCATCCGATGACCTTCTTCAGGAGAGTTGTAATCGAAACCACATTAACAAAGTAACAGAGATCATGTGGGGTTTGCCGTAATTAGGTCAACCTGCACTACATGGGAACTGGCTGGTCGAATTCACTGGTTGTTAAGTGAAAGTGAGACTGATATAGATAAGGTACGTTTGTTTCTGGTGTTGTTTATCAATCCACGCCACACTGCAGACAAGAGGTTACCGTCATCGCGGTTAATACGTGTTTTGGGTGTAAATGGTGAGAGCTTAAGCACAGCATCAAATAATACGTTGTGATTCTTTGACAGTGCATGTAATATGATAGTATGCTTCTTTTGGGGGATACCGCGTATGCCTCTTGTATTCGGCAACACGTACTTTCAGTTGTCTACTGGTTTCTCTTATGTAACTGGCATTGTAATCACATTTGACTCCGTAAACACAGTTCATCTGTTCGCCCATAGAGACTGGATCCTTAGGATACATCACCAGTCGTTCTACGGTATTCCCTTACCGAAATACGGTCAACATGGCATACTCAGGGAGGACGGAGCGACTTCTTTCAGATGTTGATTCCCGATACGATATTTGTATAATAGTGATCTCTTTGATCTTTTTAGTCGAACTGCGCCTGACTGTGTTTTCAATAAATACGTTTAAGTGTTGATTGATGGCTAATATTTCTTTAATACGAGAAATCTCTTGTTTTTGAGTGTTTATTGGTGCAAATCTTGTTAGCTCTGTTGACAAGTGATCAGATGACTGTTCTCTTCTTACCGAATGGATACGAAAAGTTGAAATTGAGATATCGACTATTAAATGGGTTGGTTTTCGGTACGCAGAAACCTAGAATTTTTGCTGCCCATCAAATTTCACTAGGCAGTCTAGAAAACTAATTGATCGCTCATTGGTTCCAATTTCCAATGTGTATACAATGCCGTTGCATTTTGAGTTAAGAAACTGTAGGAATTGGTCGCGGACGCTCCGTTTCATGATTACGAATTTGTCATCTACATATTGCCACCGAATTCGTGGAGGGCAGGTAAACTCACTCATAACCTGTGCTTCCACGTATCGGAGGAAATGATTGGCTACTGCAATTACAACCGGAGAATCCATAGCTACACCATCAGTTTGTTTGTTCAACTTTTTTTGAATGTGAAAAAAGTTGAGTGCAAACAAAATTCAAGATCAGATACCATTTCGGAAGGCAATAAATTAGAACATGCACTAAGTGAGTCATCATTTCCTAATAACTGTTTAACGACATCAATACTACGTTTTACCGATACGCTGGTGTATAGAGAGATTACGTCAAAACCAAATTTCATCATTGTGTACTGTCGCATGTTCAAGTTGGTTAACAAAATCAAAATAATCTTTAACGTTGTTTGCTAACTTGTTCTGCAACGGTTTGATTATGCGGCTGGTTAACTCGGCCAGCTTGTAAGTTGGACTGGTGGTGTAGTCAACAATAGGTCTTACGGGTATTCCTGTTTTATGCACTTTTGGAAGGTCATAGAAATGCGAAGATCGGTTATTCTTAGGATTGAGAATAAACCAGGTCAACGTTCGCGAGAAGCACACATAACTCGTTTCGGTGTTGTTGCTGCTCGTCAGATATATGTACCTCGTGAACTTCGACCACCCATCACATTATACGAACGGTAAATGTTATGACGATAAATGGGTGATACATTAAAGGACAGTTAAACGTTTCAAAGGAAAGTCCACATGTTGTAGTTAGTTACTCATTTGTGCAGTTTATCTCAGACACCGTGAGGTCTGTACATCAGCACGGATGTGAAGGTCACTTATGTGGAAGCTGTACTGACAGTCAGTTTGCGCCAACCTCTTGAATGACATTACAGTTTTGTAAGGTAAGTTATCATAAGTAGTATGTTTTTAATGGTCTTAATTGACCGGAAACACGTGACTGGTTTCATTGTTGTCGCCACTTATCAGGTATGCGCATCTGGTGAACTTCGACCACACAACCATTGAGTCCGGCATAACCGGTACATGTAACTCACAAATGAGTTACTGACTATAACTTGTAGACTTTCCTTTAAAATGCTTTGCTATCCCTTTTATGTGGCATCCTGTGCATTGTTATTTGAGTTAGGCTACGAGTGCGGTTCAATTTTGGAAGTGCAAATATATTCCTGTCATTTTCAGGTCCGTTTGTCCATCGTTTTCGTGCACCAACTACTTCGTAAGTCTATTGCATTTGTGTTGGATGTACCGACTTCTGCCCTCATGGCTTGGGCTGTGAACTCGAAGCACAGTCGCAGTAAGTGTTTGTGTTAACTTGTTAATGTTTTTTTTTTGTGCGGTCTGTGACTTTTTTTTATTCGACCTAGTCACCTGCTGTTTTCATATTAAGTAGATCTTACTTTATGCTTCCGAATGTGAACTGCTTGTTGGAGAAATTTGAAAGCGTTTGGCTTCAAAACTTAGTACTTTTCCTAAGAATGAATAATGTACCAACTCGGATACTATCCCGGAAGAAGCTATCGAGACGATGTACCTCATCTATGGTTTTTGTTTGGAAGATTGAAGTGATTTTTTGAGTTGTTTTGATAAGGCATGCGTATTCTTGTGAATCTTATCACTCTCATTGTATTCTGGCATACAAAACACACATATTAGCGGCTCCAATCTCCAGTCTGTCTAATTCAGTCTCCTGATTTCGCATGCAGTTCCTCAATCAGTTACGCCGCTTATCTAATTATTCAACATTGGTTTGGTTACATCCGCCAAGTCGAGGGTGTGTTCATAGTCTGCGATACGATGCTCAGTTCCGTCTATCCGACGTGTCCGGGCTATCGTAAATCATTCTGTGTTACATAATTTTGCGAGTTTTGTAACTTTTCTTTTCTCATAATTGTTTTTTGACCGTTTTCTACTTCACAATCTGCAACCATCACACTGAATTTATTGAGAACCACTAGAGGCTCTCCTCTTGAGGTGGTAATACTTTATGAGCATCGCTCATAGGTGGTTTTGTTTATGCACTTGAGCGAAGTACACTTGACATGATAATAAATTACTCAATATGTCCTCCTCACCCATACAAGAGTTTTGGTTGACTTCGCTATTATGATGTAATGCGAGCGCATCCGGCTAGTAATTGTGATATGATATATACTTTACTCCATCTAAGTGCAAAGCACTCTTTCAAGACTGGTATGATCCTCTATTCACCTTAGGTGATGACAGTTAGGTCTTAGTCAGAAGGTTTGCTTACTTCAGGATTTGTATCACAACTGGCAGCATTGTTGAATAAAAGACCTTGTGTATCGCTGAAATTCGGTTTCCTTTTCTCCATCTCTCATTGAGGGACAGGGTCTCTAAGACGCATGTGTGCGCTGTACTGCGCTATCCTTGTGAAACCTAGCAGCTCCCTGTTAATAAAAAGCGCTTTTTTGCAAAAAATTGGCTCCATCTGTCGAGGAAGTTTGTCGATTAGAATATCTGGCACTTTAGTTGATTTTTAAGTTTTGCCGTTAGGTGACCTAATCCCACGGTCACTAAAAACCTATAACTACGGAAGTCTTACACCAGTATTTCGCCTTCTGACCGGGCAATAAGTGAACCTTGTTTGAGGGTCGTCCTCCTTACTTGCTGGAGGTTCTAAGTTGTGAGAGTTGTTTTTCGTTACTTGTGCCCTTGATTTCGCTGCTTATTGTGATATCGTGCTCCTTCCGTGATCGTGATACAGCTGAGTCGTAACACTCTCTATCAATAACGCACGTAGGTTACCCGTTTCCTGCACTCATTGTCTGTGTAGGAGTGCCTGCGTGGTATAACAGCACTACTTAGGCAGTGATGACATGATAGCATGCGTTGGAATGAATGACCTCCATTTGTACGAAGGAATTTTTCCTCGTTGGTTAGTATAGATTGGACATTCCTCACGCATGCCTACTTATCGCTTATCATGTGGATGTAGTTGCAGAAAACTGCACAGCTGACAATCTATTATTTTGTATAGGTGTATGAAAGGGCTTACATCAAGTTTCGCCCTTACGTTGTTTCCCGTCTGGGGTTTAAAGGGTTGCGGTGTTATCGCCTGGAAATATTGGAGGACAGGGATGTTAGCCATAATCAATGGCAGGAATGTTGTTATGCTTCTAATGTTTTTTTTTAGCTGTCATTACTTATTCTACTTTTCAAAAACTAGTAAACCCTAAAAATGTGAAAGTGACATACCATATGAAACTATCAAAACTTTCTTTTCCTTTCTATACTTCTAAGCACCCTGCCCCAGTTTTTTCCTTTTCTTGTTTGTCCATTTCTTTCACAGTCGGTGTTTGTTTACTGTTATTGTATTGGTTTCTCAGGCTTCTGTACAGTATAGCAATACTACTTGGGTCAGTCGAGGTGTTTTGTTTGAACGGGAAACCTGATGTCGAGTGGCGCCGGTTTTCAGCAACTAACAATGGCATAATGTAAACGTTGTTTTAGTTGTAGGATAAATCCAAATCTTCGAACACGAATCCGGGGTCTCTTCTGATGTCTTCGAAATACGGATTTGATGTTCATTTGTTTGATTTTTTGCAACTTTACGTGGGACTTAAGGCCACCATCTCATACATGAATAGGGCAACATTTTGCTGTTTTCCTCTCATGTCCGAGGTTAAGGTGAACAGTTACATTATTGGTAGATTGTTACATTTATCTTCTCTGTTGTCTTGTCTTGTTGTGTTATATTTCGTCGGTCGTGAACGAGTTGTTGAGTTTAACATATCTGGTCGTGACACTGGTTCGAAGTGTTGGTTACCACTGACACGATCGTGATCGCAATTTTCTGTGGATTGTGTTCATATTCATTGGACATCGCTCAAACTTGTTCCTTTTCAAGGTTCATCATTGGAGACAGTGATGTGTTGTCTTGTTGTATAACAGCCGTACAGTCATAAAAAGGTACAGTTTCTGGATACATTTGAACGTGCAGCATGGAGGAACCCACTTGTTGTAACCAAACAACCCAGTTGCGAACGAAATTATAATGTCAGAAGCCTCCGTACAAATTTCTCTCCCCCTCTTCAGTGAATATAGTTTTAGTTCACAGACGATTCGTTGGAACAGTGGCAATATTCACTCCACTATGGCAGTTAAACATCAGTAAGAGCCACTGATGTATTTCCGTCGATGATGATGATGGCTCCACTAAAGTCGACTATCCGCCATTTTCCCTTTGTCTAGTCATCGATAGACTGCCTCAAGCCGACGGGAAGTGCCACGGCATTGTCAAGAGATACTGGATGAGGCAGACTGCCAATTTATGTCGTCCATATAACCCAGACTTTTTACTGTATGCCTCTCAAAGACTGAGCATTTGAATTCAGTCGATTTTCTTTACCACATAAACGTTTTCTAACCTATTCGTTACTTATCGTTGATCCCAACCGAGTTGCATGGTTGGACACAAACATCCGTGTGGGAATGTTATATCGGTTTAAGTTTCTATTTTTAAGCGGTCACGTTTTGTTACCTTAAGGTAACTCTTCTTGCGGGTGACTTGTACACGTCTCTCTTTGTCATCGAAGTGGTACGCTTTTGTAAGCGAGACGACTTAAATCAGCTACTTTTGCTCTGAACTCAATCACGACCTCCATTTCATTTCCCGTGCCTCACCAATGCTAATTCTGTGGTTTGTTTTGATAGCCGTCGTCTCCGCAATAAATTGAATTCGGGACTTAACACGAACACACGTTCACGTGCCTCAAACATACGTGTGAGCCGGTCTGAACTAAGGGTCACTGTGTGACAACCACGCACAATTGAAATGTCCGAACATACGTCCATGTCTTCTCCAGTCTAGACCTTTCCTCAAAACTGCGGGCGACCATCAAAATACATTATAGTTCTTGCATACACGAACCTGCCAACAACTTCCGTAATCTCATTATTGTAGACTTTACGTATTGTTCTACCGTCAGATTCGTTATACGATCAGTGTTTACTGAGCGTGATTGGCATTCCTAGTCCTCGACCGGAGGAAAAGAAAAGACTAACTTGTCATTCACACGTTCACCAGACGATTGTGTTTGTGAAGGTACCTGAGTTTTTAAGATAAACAGTCTAGACTAGCCAAATATGATGCAGACAGCGTACTAAATACAATATCGGAGAATAGGTGATCTACATAATTGATTATGATTATTGGTCGTAGATGGACAATTCTTGGGCTGATTCATCTCGGCTTGGCTGCCTTTGACCACTGGCTGCCCATCTGTTAATGTGCTTTGCATCTGTCCGGTTAAATCTTACTTGGAGGTTTATGACTGATTGTTCTGTGTCCGGAATTTTAATTCTCCTGGCACTCATGGGTTATTACAGTCTTGTGGCATGCTCCACATTTTGCTATTGCAAACCGCGTCGTGAAGTTCCTTACCACGTGTAAACTATTGTCTAGCGTTAGGTAAGTTATTTGAAAATCGTCAAACAACAACACCCTATCGCCGGGCTGCCCAGTTTCCATCAGTGCCTTAGTAATCCGGGCATCTACATCGGCATTCGGCGAATACTTTTGAATGCCCACTAGAGCAAAATTGAAGACGTTGGACAACTTTGTTATCCATCGCTTTTGATAGTGAATGTGTTACGTAATTCTTCGTGAACCGAAGCGTGAGATCAAGGTCTAGATAATATTTGCACATACTTGTGTGGCGCATATCTGAGTTGCGTGATTTTAAATGTGTAAATCCACTGAGTCGGTCGCACCTTTCCGTTCTTTTGCTTGCTCAGTATCAGCTACTACCTGTCAAACTCGAGGAATCATATGAGCAATTACCAATTTGATTAGTTGTAAGCATCATTACTCACCTGTTCTGTATGTGAACACGCACTGCAGTAACTGTTGTTATTTTTCATGATCTGTCCCTACCCCCTCAGCCGAACTAGCCATCATCGCTCCGAGCTTTATGTCATCAAATTTCCCAGTGCTTAAGCTCTCGGTAAGCTGATGTACCCTGTTAACTTCAGTTCGTATGTCTGTCTCCTCATTTTCCCGTTAATCCGTCGTCATCTTGCCGTGGTTTGCCTTTTCCAATTTGGTGATTGACTTCTTCGGTGAGTTTGTTTACGTATCCCCACTATACGAACGTTAACCTGTCTCCAAACCGCCACTGCAAACAATCGTTCTATTAATTTTGTGGGGAGACCGGAATGCATCCTCAAGTTTATTGTGGCGCTGTTTATTAGACGCCACAACCTCGTTATACATTTAAAACCAACTTATTCTGACACTGCAACTGCTCTGATAAGTATCATTTCAGATTTTATATCCATATACCCTGTGTCATGCACCCGTCTACTCCCTTCATCCGTGACATTAGCTTTTGTGGATCACTGTTCAATTGGTTAAAGTTAGCTGTGATCAAAATTTACGAAGTTACTCCGAATTAGGATTTGCGTTCATTCATCGTTCTATTCAGATTCCTTACGAGGAGCCGACTGTATTAAACTTTTTCTACCATCAATGCTTTTCATCGCTTCGGCGATAGACCACATTCTCATAATCATAGACAGCAATACATCAGTGGTTCCCACTGATGCTTAACTGCCACACAACCACAAAGAAAAAAAAACCTATATAGGAAGAGAGGTGAAAACAGAATAGGAAGGGGACCTAACTATTAAAAATAGCTACGTCTGTATTCAAACGTACTACATCAAGGCGTCTACATCTTGTAAACAAACATGAGGTCAACCCGGGTGACATGGCCTCACAGTGGGACGACATGGTCGACTAGTCCACAAGTTTTAAGAATACTTGTAGACATGTTTCAAATGGATTTGAAAAAATTTCATCTCATGCTATTCCGATCAAGAATCTCAGTGTTAAACATCAAAATTCGTGCACATTCTCTAAGTTGCATAAATTATTCTGGGTAATCGCATCTCTGCTCCACTTCAAGGACTATTGAGCGGTGATTAACAATTGAATATAGAACACAATATTACGGATCGGCTGGACGAATTATGACCGATTGGTTTATATGTTTTAAGATTCATGCTGAGCTGATCCTTTCAGGACATTCAGCTGCTGCTTATCTCAAGTGGATGATGAATCAAAGTGTGTCTGAGGTTGAGTTCGCTGTGTCAGATATGTCTATCTCCGTCACTGTTTTGTTTCTCCACAGAACAACCCGATAAAAGCAAACTTTTACAAATTTGGTGATTGGATGCTATCGTCTGACAATCATTTGCACGTTCTTACGGCTACTAGGTAATGTTTTCGAGTGTTTCGTAGCGTTACATCTGTTACGAATGTAATCAACAGACGCCAATATTTGATAAAGATACATGATTTCATTGAGAGTTTTGGTAGCATGAGAAATATTCTTTTCACAGAAAGGCGATACGACTGTGCCATCACATACCTGTATTTAAGAGTGGCGCGCTTTGCAGTCACAAATTCTAAGGGAACTGATGCAATCCTGATGTTGAATGTCTCATTTTTTGCAAGACAGCTAACTCGGACAATCGTTTATTCACATAAAGACTGATAGTGAAATGAATCGGCCAGACATATTGACTAAAACGATGGTAATTTCTTATAACATTATATGCATTGGGTACCTCTGACTAAGCCTATCACTCGGATCGTGTGACGTGGTTAATTGTAGCGTGTGAGATTGAAGGGAGATCTGATGTCGGATCAGTTATTTATGCTACTTTCGTTCCTGCGTTACCGGCCTACTGAACTAATCCAGCACGAGTAACCGAACGAAATCTAATGCACATGATGTCGATAATTCGTTGACTCACTGAACAGAGTATGACCACCCAAAAACAGTGATCAGTTAATAACCTGACACCGATACATAAAACCACTGACGTTGCGGCCTGTCTCTGTCGGTTCGACGCATCTGTTTTGTCCGCGATATTTAAACTGTGCAACGTCTGCAGTTGGAAAGTGTTAGATGTGGCACAGCAGTGTACCCAACGGAGCCTACGTGGAAAGTTATTGTATTTTGGTTATACTCACCCGTTCAGTTCTCCCACTTGCACCGCGTTTATTTTTGTACTAGGCCGTAATGAATATATGCCTGTCGTCTCGTTTTTCTCCCTTGCACAGCTCGTACGACCTAGTTTTCAGGAGGCCTACCGGATTAACCGCCTTTTGCGCAACCAGAACATATTCGGACCCGGTTTGACGTTTGGTGCGCTCCTGCGGCACGTTTTAACAGCCAAAGAAATCTGACCTCATCTCATCCCGTATGGTACTTCAATTATGAATTCTCCGTTCGATCCTCCACGATTTACACTGTGATATGTAGACATGTAACTGCTA
>JTDE01022152.1:9204-24502 GCA_014338405.1 Paragonimus skrjabini miyazakii
AAGGAAGCTGTCTTGCTGATGACGCCTTACTTTCACTTACAGCTCGGTTGTTTGTTTGCAAGGTGTAGGCGCCTTGATGTTGTATGTTTGAATGTAAACGTGGCTATTTTTTAGTGGTTAGGTCCCCTCCTCCTATTTTCTTTTCTTTTTCTAAACAGGATTTGTTTCTTCTTCTTCGTGGTTGTGTGACAGTTAAGCATCAGTGTGAACCACTGATGTATTGCTCTCTATGGTGATGTTGATATGTTTAATCTGTCCATAGAGACGTTCCTCTGTAGAAACGTCTTCTGTAATCTCCCGTTAATGCTACAACAGTCTCCCTGCTTTAAGTCCAAAATTTGGGCAGTGTTGGCATTGAAGTTATTTGTAATTAAGTTGTTGAGTAAGATGAACGGTAGGAAACCCAACCTAATGTCGGAAATAGTGCCACATCGTAGTCTGGCAAACTTGACAACACCAAATAAATTTGTGTTCTGATGAGGCTCGTTGACGTTGGGTCTACATTATCATCATTTCTGGCTTTGAACCATACTTGTGGATACTATGGCTCGGGTTACCGTCGGTACTGATAACTATATACGAAGTAGCAGAGTAATAAGTACGTTCGAGCTAGAACTCTCACTGATGGGCGGTTTGGGGTTCCACGCACGAGTATGCCACATACTTACTGTCATAACCTCTGGTGGGAATGCAAGTTAGTAGTACTTCCTTTGGCTACAGTAACTGTAGGATTTGCACATATTCTTTGCGTGAATAAGGAAACAGATTGTTTAGCCGAGTGTTAATTGCTTCATTGGTACATAATATCCGTCGTCTGACCAGTGTAGGATGACTGACTGGAACATTGTATACTTTACGGAAGGTTAAAGGTGTCAGCTTAGCAGTCGGTGTCGGCCAGGCTTTGAACTACTGCTCTGTCGAGGCATTCAGTCAAACTGATCTCGAGTCGTATTGGACGATATTCTCTGCTTCGTTTGGACAAACGCCTCGTCACGCAACCCACGTATTCCACTGTACAATGACAAATGGATGTGTACGTGCACAAATCGGTCGATGACAGGATGTTCGTTTTTCTAGGCCGGCGTTAGCATGGGCGTGTGGTGATCGAGCCGCGCAGTTTCCGGCAAGAATGTACGTTTGAGGATCGGATAATGCGGACACTTGATCGTTCGTTGCAGTGTCAGCCGTAATCGTGATAAACACTATATGAGGGAGACCAATCGATCCCTGAATTCTCGGATCAGTGAACACTTTCCAAAGTTGCTGCAAACTCCAATGATTGCTTTGATTGCACAAGCCACCTCATGAGGCCTAAATCCATTTTTTACTACTGGATGTGTTTCTGAGACGTCACTTATGAATCTAGTATCCTGTTTCATATCATAGAGCAGCGTATCCGATTCGCTATCAACCACACATATCCATCTGTCTTCATGTGTTCGTAAACAATTTGCCTTGACACTTTAGCTGTCCTGTTAGCTCAGTAGAATGCGATAATTTAAAAAAAAGTGGTGATAAGAATCTATCTATGCACACAGTTGCCCTAGCTTTACCCACCTCCTGTTGTGTCGATTTTCCATTATTGTCTATTGCATATACGTGTGTGCGCAAGTTGTGTGAAATATCGATCAAAAAAATATTGTACCCGTTACATTGTTCGTTTGTTCTGTTAACATATTTTAAACGGACTACGTGCTTTAACTTGGTTAATTTAACGTTTGCTTCTGACAGTCGAGTTTACCGTACGAGTTGTGCTCCTCGTGCTTAACAGAATGACTGGAGATTAAAGGAGACAGCAGCTAATGGAGTTCGATAGCGAAAATATTGCCGTTCGACTGAGCTATCTTTCAAGTAATTAGATGAGATAAGTCATCAACATAAAGATCCATGATGTATCTGGTAAAATTCGTTGCATCTTTACAAACTCAATGCAATTAACTGTGTATATGGCATTATAAAACTGTTAACTTGTGGGCCAAGGGAGATTGTTTGCACGAACATTTTGTGGGCGCAGAGTTCAGGATTGCACAAACATTTACTGATGGTCTCGGTAACGGTCAACATACCGGATCTCATTATTTCTGATCGGCTTCTTGGCACTCGGTAGACAATCTGAAAGGCATCTTTCTGGTTGATAGAATGATCAGATGAGCAACAATCGCGATTGAAACCATTTTAGTCGCACCATTGTTCAACGACGCAGAATGATGTTCACGAACTCTGTCAGACAATCGTTTTTTAGTGCGACCATTGTATGATGCTCGACAGAAGCAAACAAGTGAGTACACACAACAGCTGGTTGTAAAACATGCAAATTTACCTTTCAATTTCAACATGATAACGGGTGTTGAACAGTTTTTCTGACTCACCTTAGTTACTGTTTTCATTTATTGTGTTGTAATTAGCCTGATGATCGAATACAGAAAACAAATCGTGTTCGCCGCTTTGTGGTTCTCATGACTTCAATGGATATTTTCGAACGAATCAAACTGTCAAAAGCTAAAGTCACACAAAACAACATTGAAAATACCGGCACCCTAATTTGATTGAAATTCGCTACCATGACGGAGGCAAACGGATTATCAATACACATTGCTTGCAAAGAGTGGGGTGCATCTTTTTGATGAAAAGGGCTTCTGCAAAAAGTAGTACCCGACTGTTGATAGCCCCATACACCATTCGAAACACCTCAATAATGTTCATTCAATGATGTGCATTTGGGAGGTTTTGAGAACTCGGCAGAGCTGATTGTTTGTTTCGTGATGGTTGTGTAGACGGCATGAATCTTCCAACTGTCAGATGGATTATGCTCAGTTATCCGATGACGTAATTGCCTCTTCATCCTACCGATGTGGGTAGCCGAGCAAGTAAATGCAGTTAATAAAGAGAAACAATACAAACTACAAGGAGGCTGTCATGTCAATGCTACACTCACTTTCGATTGGATTCTTTGATTACGAGATGGTATTGAGTGTTTGATTTTAGATATGTAAGGTCCTATCCCCAACTTCGTTATACTTTGAATCCACGGTCTGTTCGATTTCAAACATTGATGTATCACAGTCAGTGATACTGGTGGACATTCGTACTATTGTAAACAGTCCGTTTATTTCGACACCTTTACGTTGCTAGTTAGTACGATTTCACACCAAAACCACATTCGTAATTGAACTTGAGGATCGGTCTGAATGTTCTTTTTCCGAGTTCCCTATAGCAATAATTTAACCAATCCTGTAAGTGAGGTCGTCTGGTCTTTTTAAATATCCACTTCCCCTCCCTATCTCCCTCTTTGTTTTATGTGCAGGTTCAATGTGGAGAATCGGCGCGCATTATATACATTGTACGAGACCCACGAGATGTTGTGGTTTCTTACCATCACTTTACACGTTGCTTCATCCCAGCTGGTTATAAAAACCAAGAGGCTCTTCATGGTTTTGTTGGAAGATTCTTGGCGGATCGCCTGCCATACAGTCCCTGGACAGAACATGTGAAAAGCTACTTGATGGCGGCCGCCTCAAACCATTCAGCGAAACAAGTGATCAGTCCAAAAATTCTGATTGTGCAGTTTGAAGATTTGAAATGTAATTTACGGACAATCATACGTGAAATTGAAAGTTTTCTCCACCGTACTTGGCCCCAAAGTTCCGACTACCCGGTTCCACAAAAGATATCGGATGAGGAATTGGAACAGTTGGTTGAACACTGCTCATTTCAAGCTATGTCCACTAATCCTACGACTAATTTCTCCTGGTGGAAGGAGTTGGGACTCTGGAATCCAGACGAGAAATTCATGCGCCGTGGCGTTATTGGTGATCACCAATACATATTAACTGCTAACCAGTCCAATCTTATACGGGAAATGGCTGTTAGCGCCAATCTGGAGTGGACTCTTGCAGATAATTTCACTCAAAATCCGACATGCAAAAATAACCGCTAATAACTGGACACCATACATCTAAATATGTGCATGCAATGAACTTACTACATTGTCTGTTTCATTAAATAAGCGATTATGAATTGTCTCGGATGCTTTCCGTCGTTGGTTTCATTCCAAAAAAAGAGATTCATATTTTCACTACCTCTAGCCTTTGATGGTAGCCAACAAACACTTCTCAAGGAGTAGAATCACCGGATGGCTTTCTGAATTGATTTGCTTAATCGCACTATGCTCTAATCTGTATGCTGTTAATATTCAACACGCAAATCAGTATCGGCAGTCTTTTCATGCTATCGTTTTCTGCTGTCGTACGTTGTCCTAATTGCAGGTATTGACGTCCTGTAGCTTATTTCTTCACATATTCTCATTATCTGAACATCACATTTGAGTAGTCCTTTCCAGGCGTAATTTAAAATGGACACTAAAACGGTGTTCCTGTGCGCGAGCTCTGAAAAGTTCGACCATTGCGTCACTTGTGTTCGCAAAAAACGCTTGGCTTCAGAATTGTTCACTACTAGACGTCCGTTACGAGGTGTGTAAAAATACATAACCACGAAAGCAACACTATTATGCGTAGGTGACAAGTATCCACATCCGATCGTAGTGCTGTACCGTCAATCTCTTTGCTGACACATCGTTTACAGTGCAGATACACGCTATTGATAATCGCCTCCAGCTCCTGACCTGCCTGGCGTTACTGACTGCCCTTTTGTTTCCGCACGTCCTGCTCGTGCGATGCTACTCATTGATAACACTACATCATGCAGTACACCGACTGTTAATTACACGATAGCTGCTGCTGATTTTTCTACAGTCTGGCGCTGCCTAGCCTGCATGTCTCAATGTTCCGCATGTGTGCGGCAAAACAAGCCGAGATGAGGATCTGTGAATAACGCAGATATATTCTGGGGACAAAATCAACACGTAATACATACAACTGAATAAAATGTAAGTACGGTTTGTATTGTGCGTCCGAGTACATTGGGTTGTTTGCTCGCATGTGTGGATATAATTTTTGCATCAAAACGAGTAAGAACGACAATCAGCAGTTAAACAGAAGGACTATTATATGAATAAGGTCGCCACATATTTCCCTCTTTAGAAGGTCGACCGGAGTATGGACTCCGACAGTGTAAAAATGTTTGAATTAACCGACACCGTTGACACGAACGTGAGTAGTTCGAGCCACTCCTGTTACAACTTATTTTGATGATAGAAAGCAGTCGCAAGCCTGTAGTTTGGAATAAAAACAGGCGTGGATAGATGAGGTTACGGAAAACGGAATCATCTAGGTAATCAGTCTCAGCCCATTTAGAAAACGGTGTTGGCTTCAGTACAGTATTTAATGGGACTGTGGTCTTGGTTGCACCCAGCACAGGTAGTCCACGTTCGTCTGAGTTCCTCGTGAGTTTACAACCACGCCCCTCGTAGTTGAATTACTGAGCAGCAGCATCTAAAGCATGCAGTGCTTGGTAGTGTAAAAACGAACACCTCATCGGGCATCCGCTTCGACAGCGGTCTGAAAGAAACTATTTCGTTTTATACTATTTTCTGTCGGGGTTTTTCGGATATGCGCTCTGTAAAACCGGCTGACCGAAAAATTGAGGAGAAAAAAGCTGTATATGACAACGTAGTCGTACTGTCTTGGGCATCTATCGACCGCGTGTGAACAGCGGCCCTCCGTCGTAGACGGTCCTTTGACCGCGGCAGAATCCATAGGTCAATCTCCGCATCGGCAGGGCTTTGCCGCCCTGTAAACGCCGATTTCAATCTGTCGACAAGTATAACCTCACGTACACCCGAACTCAGATGGTCAAACGCTGGGTGACGCAAACGACATCGGCCTTCGCGGCCGATACTTCGTTAACAGAAGGAATAAATTTTCAAAACTCGGGCAGAAGATTCTCGTGTACTTCGAAGATGAATGGCTTTGAGTTGATTACGGATGTGTCTGCTGGACTGCTTTGAACGTCTTGTTTCGTCAAGGTATCGGTTAGGTACCATCGGCAACTGTCAGTTAGCGAATCGAAACGCACAGTAAAACTGACGGGTTGTGACTAAAGTCGATGGCAGAACGTCCCAATGGGAGTACTATTCACTGTTCGAAGTGTTGCGTCCGACTGTATTCGTGGTCCTGTTTCGAAATGGGACAAAGTTGGCAACTGCACCTGGAAAATTCATTACAGAGGTTAAATCCCAAAACAGTGGCGACCGGTTTGTCTAGCCTGTCGTTGTCATTCCTGAAACACGCCAGCTTGAATTCGGTTCTCCGATGGTTGTGTGATGATCAGTATCGCCTGGCGTATTTGCCGTATGTCTGATGGTACCAACGAAAGTTGCTGGTCTAAGCAGAGATCGCGTACGCGCCGTAGAGCGTCATTGGCTACCTAGAACATTGAATTGCGATAAAAAAAACTCGGCCAGTTCGCGTCGCAATTGTTACTTTGGTGTTCGGAACAGAAGGATGGTACCCAGTGAGCTCGCCAAATGTCTCGCATATGAGCTTTATATCGGTGTTTGTTTCAACCAACGAACTATTAGCAGGACTGTTTAGTATGTTTGCGCCTATGTAGTGAAGAAGGTGCGGCACCCTGAGTTCGTTTGTATTTGACATCAGCTAATATTGTTAGATCATCCAACGGGCGTGAGAGTATTAGGGGCAGTAATTCTTGCGAATATTCAAACAGCCATTGCATCCACAACTGTTGGCGAAGGGACGGGTAATCTAGATGTGCTGGTTACATGTCGTATCTCTGGAGGAAGGACCAGCGGCTTCCTATCTCCAGGCTGTAGCCTATGGAACACTTACCTGTGGTACTTCCTCAGGCAGCCGTTTATATAACAATGTTCCGTTTCACGAGCTGATAGCAATCTGTCAGTGTGCTTAGTAAAACGTCACCAGCGAGATGGAGCATATCTTGAGGGTGGCATTCTACAAGTTGAAACAACCTATTCGAGTCATTAATGGCGAGTCACTTGCTGAATGTGAACTCTAATACGATGCTGTAAACGCCGGAAATGCAAGCCGAAAAAGATCGACTCAATAGAACTTAAATTTCCCGTCTTGCAGTAAAACAGCGAGTCTTTACCTTAAAGAACAACGCGCCTGTATCCACCGACAGCTTCCAAGTTAAACCAGAAAAAGAATAGTCATTTTATTCCAAATGAGGCCGTATATCGTGACAAAAAAAAACAGATAAATACAGGGTGCTACTTACAAATATTCTCGAACCGGAAGGTCTTCAAATAATCGGAGCGCAGCGGACTAAAGATCAAACAAGTAAAAGCTATAGATGTTCACCTGGGGATTTTCGCCTATTCTGATCGGCCAGAAGTGTTTTCCCAGGTAGACGTTCTTACGAGGAAAAATAAGGATTCCTAATATACAGCGAACAACATATTCAGGTCGAGATATCCTGATCTCTACGTTGCAAGCGTAATTAATACCATCGAAGGTACACGCTTTCATTTACTCTGTCCATGGCGGTTTGACGAAGTCGAAGAGAATACGATATAATTATAGGGATAAGCGTATCATCTATGACCATTAGGAGAACCATATGTAAAACCTGAGTATTCGCTGATTTCGGATCGTATGTGATTTATCAGAGTCCATGAACTAGCAAACCGAGATGGAAGGCCAAGAACATCGTGACAATTAAGCAAGCAATACATTTTCGATACACAAAATCGACGAGCGCGCGGCTTATCGTAAAGTCGACTGCGCGAGGCATCTCTGCGTTTTTGTGCACATACACAAATTTGAGACGAATCGATTGGAGATGGTAGACTGTTAAACTTAGTTATCGGTAAAGGATTAGTGTCGCTGTACATTGTAAAAATTACGTTGTGGTTCAAAAACTGAACAGTCTGATTTGCAGATGAGTCTCGATCAGTACGGTTTGGGGGACCTCACGGCATACGTGTTGAACAACAATGAAAGAGTGGTAGACGGAGAGTGCATTGGTGTTGATAAAACGGACTGGTGAAGTCAGTGTGTGGGGAAGAAAATATACTAGATCAGTCGGGCGTACAAGTGCACTATATTCGTTCAAACTTGTTGCACTTTCAAAATATTCATCCATCCAGAGAGGATCCAAAATTTGTTGTTGCTGTGGCATTTCGGTAGTCATCGTTCACAATAACTCTAATGCATACCGGTCATTTATCGCTCAACCCGCATGCGGCATTTAATGGTCTGTCCAACTCGATATGATTCCATCGAGATAAGCAAGCTCACCGATGAAGATCATAAATGTGATGTGGATTAATGAATCGCAGTTTCGTTCATAGATGTTGGATAAAAGTAGGTGTGAAAATACTCTGGAATGAAAAACTCAATGGTCGCAAGACCATTTCCACAATGCATGATGATAGTGGCATAACCCCTGAACATTTTATCTTATATATTGAACATCACCCAAAATCGATCGCAGCTCGTCAGAAGCGCATATCCTTGCCACTGCCAGGACTAGAACTCCGGCCACGCTTTCATGAGGCAACCGTATTGACCACTGCGCCATTGACTAGTAGAATTGGTTCTTTACCGTGCTTCGTACGTGACTTCCGCAACCGACTAATATGTCCTTCTTGTGCAATCAATGTTTTGTGTCAGACACATTGCCGTCTTTGATCCATTGTCGAAAACTTGGCACTGTGCTGTCGTATCATATTTACAATATTCTATAGGAAAATCAACGACCGTACAAAGAGGAACCTATTCCATTGAGTCCTAGTAAGTACGTACTGAACTGTTCTTCAGTACAATTGAATTCGCTGCAACTAGAAGCGTTAGCTTTAGATTCTAAAATATCATCACATAAGCCTAGTCGTATTCATGTTGAAGGTCAGAATGAGAATCTTCTTGATCAATTATTTGATGTTCGACCAGCTAGAACCAACAACCTAGGTCGACTGAAGACTAAGTTCATCGAAATAGCTTATGGGTTTATCATGACTACAAGTAACAGCCGATGTGCTACCACGAGGCAACGCCTGCAATCGCTAAGACAAAAAACGTAGTAATACCTAAATTGGACAAGGGCCGTCATTTTAGACAAAAATGCCTTTGTGGAGATGTCGACACTGGATGACCAAATGAAGTTTCAGCGAAAAGAGAGGATAGATAATGTTACCGAGATAGAGGACCGCAAAGGACACCTTCGGCTGCTCTTGCATTTGTTGACTGGCGATGACGTAAGATACAAACCACTTAAACTGTGTGGATCTACAACACACCAACTTCACGGCCTATGGAAGACGAACAAGTCTGGGATACCGCTCAGGCCAACTTTCACTATGACAAGCCCCCCTTACCATACGTTGGCACGCTAGCTAGTCACTATTCTAATTCCACTACAATGAAAATTCCAGATACACCACTGAAGATTCTTCTGAATTTATAACTGTGAATTGGACAAAATCAATTTTGCTAACGAACTGATGTGTTCCGTAAACGTTCAGTCACTATTCACAAATGTTCCGCTGCACGAAACTACTGAAAATATTTTTGAGCCCGTTGAAATGAATTGCGTTACGTTGCCACTTCCGACCAAACCATTGGAAGAAACTTTGCTGCTTTGTACTGAGAATGTCAGTTTTCGTTTTAGAAGAGACCCAATTGCGAAAAGTCCACACTTCGGCTGGATTCGAATCCGTGACAAAAACATGTCCAAACGCGGCAAATGCTCTACCAGCTGAGCTATCGGGTCCTGGCCACCTTGTCGCGAAAGGTCAAATGCCACATCCTGTCGAAAGCCGAGGCGGTCGCAATCCGACTACGTCACCCGGATCTGTGTGTGCATAAACAATTCGTTCAAATCCTGAGGCTCCCTTGGCCGAACACGGTCGCCCAACCCGTGAAACAATTTGTTCTCGTCCCACTGTCCCAGCCTGATTAACACTGACTAGAACCAACTTCGTTTGTGTTCCTAACCACGGCAAAGTAGTGTTAATCTTTTATCCAATTACATTGCCCCTTCAGTAATCTTTAATCAATAACATTGTAACTCGTCACTTAATTTTATATAACTGTACCAGCCAAAGAGGAGAATTTATCAAAAACAGTCTGTTCGCTGAAACGTTGTTTTTCATGAGCTAAAAAACTTAGAAGTTTCACACTTGGATCTAGCTACCCACACAACTAATTGTGTCACATGGAATCCACCAAATGATCCAGCCAAAGCCGGATTTCTCGATCAGTTCACGCTGGAATCCACCAACGCCACTGATGAGCACTGACATTGTATTACTGATAAGTAGTTTGACAACCGGTAGAGCATTTGTTGCGTTTGGGCATGTTGTTTCTGTCACTGGTTCGAATCCAGCCGATGTCCAGATTTTTCGCAATTGGGTCTCTTTAAAATTACCAAATCTGTCGAACTAATCAGTTTTCGTTTTCTCGGGCCATATTAAGTCCACTAGGTCTCATATTAGCACTCTTTCAGGCTGAAAATTGAGCAAGATAGGGAGCATGTCATATTACAAGCGCTACGTCGACGACATTAATATTCAGTCTATCCAAACAGGTGATAGATAACCCGGTGTAACGCCTAAATAGTTGCCATCCTAATCGAAGGGATACGTGTGAGGTCAACAACTGTCTACCATTTCTAGACATACTCATAAGTCGCTAGGAAGATGACTCGATTAGAAGAGCTGTCTATAGGAAATCCACGTGGTCCGTTCACTGCTTGAACATCAGCAGCTTCACACCAGTCCAACAAGAACGAACACTAGTGAACACTCGGTCCACACGAACAAGGCGAATCTGTACACACGACAGTCTTGCAGAAGAGCAAGACCTGATTACTTCTGTCCGACAGTCAAATGGTTATTGCAAAAGGTTAATAGATAGGCAGAGGAAACAAAAAGTACCGCCCGAAGAGGTGGTTACCGTGGGGAAAATGAGAGTCAACTTAGAGCAGCCTTTTAAGGGTGATTACAGTATGCATCAAACAACGGAGCGATTGAGAAATCCAACGTTCAAAGCAACTGAACTCCGTGTAATCACTCGAACTCAGAAGCTACCAATGTATTCAACCAAAGGAGATCAGCCTGTCGGTGCCATCTCACATCGCGTTTGCCAATTTATACGTAAATGCGGAGAAAGTCACATAGGCAGAACCAAGAGATGTTTGAGCTCCAGAGTGGAGGAACACTGACCTAAATGGATGCAGAAGTCCGTGTTAATGGAGAACAGGAATGTAGCTGGAAAAGCCAGTTTCCTCAGTTGCCAGATTTCAAACCAAGATTCTTGCGGTTTGCTGAAGCTGTCGCAACCAATCGACTTAAGCCAGCTCTGTGTTCAGAATTAACTGTTCGTGAACCTAACCGTTCCATGGACTTAATGACCTACCCCAGCTCGCTTACTGATTACCCACCTCTCTAGTTGTTTGTCATGAAAAAAACATCCATGTTATTGTAAATGCGACACTGACGAGTCAATACGAAATGCATACATCCACGAGTTTTCGTGTTCTAACTGCTTTGTTCAAATTTTTAATTTTTTCGATACAGTTGATTCAGTGAATATCAGGAATCACAATATGGTTTCCCTAGACGTAATCTCGTTATTCATAGACGTGCTGTTAGGAAAAACGATTATTCCTGCGTCCACAATAAGAACAATCAACTGAACTTCAACATTCCCATCGACAAACGAAAAGAGCTATTATTATTCTGCACTTCAAATGTTCAGGTTCCATTCGATGGAAAGTTCTGTGGGCGGAATGATAGCGTAGCGTCGGCCAAACTAGAGATCAATGAACTACTTCACGTCGTCCATGTAGACGATATATTTTATCCGATAAACGATGATACCTAGACTCTTCTGTCATACCAATACTGCAGTGATCATTGAACCAGAGATGAAAAGCTAACTACCGTTTTTAGATGTTGCCATGGTTCTTAGAATTGATGGATCAGGTCAAAGGACAAAAACACGAACTGACCAGTACACACTTTCTCCGCTTAAGTACGAGCGAAATTTTGTTTGTTGCTTAAGAAACAAAGCCCAAAGGATATGCACATCATATACCCTACCGGATGAACTTTAGCACGTTCGAGACGTACTGAGCCAAAATGGATATCCCCAACGATTCCTGGATAGAAACACGCAACCAAAAGTGGGCCATGAAGTGGTTCAGACAGAAAGTCAAAAGCTTATTTCTATTGCTTTATCATACAGAGGTGAACCTACTAGTGAGATTATCATCCGTAGAGTTTCTAATGTATTTGAGAGTGCCCATTTTACCGCACAGGTCATCTTATCGTTCAATACTTGTCCGGTATTGGTATCACCTCCCAAACACAACCCGCCCATGTTTTCTTCGTTCTTTTTCGTTTATTATCCCACTTGTTGTTGCTGGGCAGGTTACGCTGGGAGAATCACAAGGCAACCATCGGAAAGGATTCGTGAACACCTCCGGAAATGGCTTCGCAACGGCTTGAAAGGGCCCATTTTCAGTGCGATTGGTTCTCACTACATTGACACTGGTCATCAAACTGAGCCAGATGAAGCTTTCCGAGCCGTCTATAAGGTTCGTCGAGCCTATTTCAGAGCCGTCAGAGTGCGACTGTTATCAATGCCTGAAGCTATCGCTATCAGACTCTACAATTCTTATCAGTGTAATCAAAAACAGATCATGCAAACTCCACACCTTCCTTGGACATTTACTCCACGGTCATTTGAAGCGCCAACCACTTGACACCGACGAACGCATATCTCATGGCAGGCACGTGTGACAGTCTTACGCATTCATCAACACTTCCACCCTTCTCCAGTAAACTGTGATCCGACCCATTTCTTTGATTTCTAAGGACCTACTTGACTTGTTTTAATTTTTATATATAACTCGCACGTACCCTATGCAATTGTAAAAGCCGGATCGAAAACAGCTGTGTGCATTATTGGCTTTTTTTGCCAATGCAATTGATGTCAATTTGTTGAGCAACCTAATTGTAGATTGACGTGTGGGATAAAATGTGAAACATCTACCGGACTATCACGTAAAATTTTGGTACACATCTCATATGGGAAGAATTCGAATGATTTCTCATAATGCCTCATCTGTTCGATACAGGATGGACGGTTTCTATCTTGCCGTGTGAAGGACAATGAGACTAACACTGTGTTCGCAATGTATAGCCCAGTGACTGGGGAGGGCTCCGACAGCTTCGAAAGAACGACAGAACATAGCCACGATCGAGTAAAATGAATTATCTCGACTCTAATCGCACGCCAGATAATATGGAAATAAGGCCGACACTCGGAACGGATAAGTGACGTCAGTTTACCTTATGAATTAGAATGGAATGGTAAGTTACGTATAGTCCGACTGATGGGAGCCGTTGATTTGATGACACAACAACGTCTTTGTTTTCAACCAGACGAGTACTGCAATGCTGGTTTATGTTCGTTTTTAGAAAGCCTCTAAATAAGTCGTGAATCACCTAAGTAAGCCGAGAATCGTTAACAATCACAACGCTCAATATGACTCACAAGTGATCACACAGCTAAAAACTTTGCTCACAGCAGATGACAAAAAAACTAATATTCAGTTCGGACGGCACAATTGGTTACAAGATAACGGGAAACGTTTACACAGTAGTTCTTTTTGAGTCAGGATCATGCTCTTCTGTCGAACAACAGACGTCTCCAAAGGCCCAGTAGATCAAATGAGCCATTACCATCACGTTCACGCTGTTTCCTAACAAACGGATACGTTGCTTCTCCGTGACGACCTCTGGAAAACCTGAAAACGATGAAAATCACGTCTCAACTGGTTATATAGTCGAGGGAATAGCGTCGAACTGATTACTCTTAATTAAACGACCGTAAAAGACTGAGGCGGATCACCCAACAGTTCCGCATAATGGTCGCTTGTAAATAAGCAGTCTACCTCATCAAACATTTGTCAAATTCATAATTAAAAGACACTTGTTCGTAGCTGAAATACAAGTTGGTTAGGTACCGTCGAAATTTACTGTGAAAATCAATAAAAACGTATCAACATAATCATTTTACCATATGGATAACGACTTGTTACGGCTTGAAAACAACATTCTCACTCGGTCAGATAAACGTATCGAATTACTTGTGAACACGAATTTAAATTCCAAAGCCAGTTTGGCTACCACTAAATTTGGATATTCATCCGGAAGCGTTAACCTGTTAGACGGCAAATTAGCCATTATTCTCGTTGTCCACAATTCATTTCCTGTACGCTGATCTCCAGCTAACATGTAAAAATAAACGAACAGTGGACGAGACTGTATTCGCTACCTATAAGTCATATACTTCAATCCAGTGATTTCAGTTAGTGTTGTTTTAGAAGAAAAAGTGGCAAAAAAAATTTTTTGTTTACATGGTGTACTAGTCTAGTCTCGCTATTCCTATAGGGAACTCACAAAACAGGCATTCGAAACCAAGAAATTAGACTCAGTATTAAAGATAACTTACTGTAGCCAGGTGGAAAGCAAAGAAGATTCGCAACTTCTTGAGAATTAAAAAAGCGCAAACCCAGGCTTTGAGCCAACGTTAATACAGATTTTTTATCGTCTTTTACAGATGTCCATAGCGAGTTGATCTGCTGTGCAGTCTGAGAGGGTTCGATAATTTAAACTGAAGTAGAACTTGCATGCACTTGCGTGCACACGGCTAACCAGAATGAAAGCTTACCAAATCAAGCGATGCAGACTGGAGCACCGATCCCGTTCCCTCCATTCGTTTAGAATAGCCTTTTGTAAAGCAGCGCGTCTTTCGATCGCATGGGCGAACAATGTCTAAAATTGGGAAGTATCTTTCCAAACAGTTGTTGTCTAAAAAGATGGACTTCTGTAGCATAGAGGAGATACTTATATAAACTTACTGTGAAATGTGATGCAGTCATGTCGATAAAATTTGCGATGGGTTGACAGTAGGGTAGATAGTTCGAGAAGTTTTCATCAGGTTCAGTAATATGTCTGAATGGATACGAAGGAGGTGCAATAGAACAACTTATGAAGGCCGCAACGTCATCAGCTTCATTTCGTATGTCAGTTTTCAAGGTTTCTGAGAGCAGTGTCACGGGGTCAATGTAGGATAGCTACGATAGAACGCATGAACTTGTGCAGATTTGAAATGTGCAATACAAAAGCTAATACCAAACGGTTAAGCTCAGGTGACACCCAAAACTTTGTACTAAGGTTTGTTACCCTTCAGTAGCTGTCAGCAGGCCAAATAATATATGGTCTAAAACCGTGAACCCCCAATTCAGGAGGTGGAGGGGGGGGGGTAAATACCTGGCTAATTCCCTCCAATAACAACCGTTGAGTATAAAATCCACAACTGTGGAGCCGAATTTGTTTGCAAACATATAT
>JTDE01022153.1:14319-32854 GCA_014338405.1 Paragonimus skrjabini miyazakii
GCGAGTTGGACAATAAAGATTGTGCTTTATTGGACGCCTTTTCGCTACACTATGTACTGCAAAAACGTAACTCATTAATACCCTTACTCCTTTTTAATGACAAAATCCGGATTGATATGGTGCGAAACGAACAGGGGTTCAGTTCACTTACGGTTCACTGTGTACGTATTTTCTTGATTGGAAATTGACCGCTTGATGCTGTGTTGTCCACTTCAGCTTCGTTTCAGCTAGGACGACAGGGGACGACTTGGTGGCGAGGTTTAGTGGGTGAGCCGAAATCGTACCAAAGGCGAGGGGATAGTGGTGAACACTGTTTGTGTGATTCGTCTGTTCCTGCACCTGTAAATAGCATCGGAAACAAATGAGCCATTTCGGAAAGCCGAAGCGAAGTGCTTGTCCAGAGTTGTAGTTGATTGACGAGATTGCACAGATCTGACGATCATCTGTGGGAACTAGATATCCAAAACCCTGGGATATGAAGCTGCTACCTGGTCTATCCGTAAACAATGCGCAGTTACGACGGTATCTGAAAGGCATTATTTGGACAGGTGCTTATATGCAGGTGGTTACCATTCCTGACGTCTTTTTGCTAGAAGGAAGTATCAAAAATATGACCAGAATTACGACGTCACCTGTATTGTTTTCACTGCAACCCTTCGGCGTCGTACGCGTGCCCTGAGTTTCGGCTTACTGAGCGTATCAAGTTGTGTGGTTGGCGACTAGTTGAACATTAAATTTTCTAGTAGCATATTCCAGTTTTTTGTTTTCCCTTGGACCGTGTTTACACACCACTACACTTCAGAGAGATCTGATTGAGATTTATAGGCCCGTCTGTGCCTCGTAGAGTAACCTACCAAAGCGCCCTCTGTTAACTCTTGGCACCCGAACCAGTTGGTTCTGGCTGGGGTTACGTGTATAAAACATGTGCTATTTACGTCACATACCTTGGGTCGTGCTTCATATTTCCGGTTGGATTACCTCCATGTCGTCGTATTTCTCACTTTTTGTACTGTTTTACTCGACCGTGTGACATTCAGAGGTATCCTCAACTGCCGACCGAACATGTCCAACGCTGGCAATTTTCCACCCAGGATGTTGGGATTGGGTGTTGAGCAAGTGTCCCGTAAAGGTATCTTCGATGTCTTTCGTTGGTCTCTCCTCTTTGACCTTCAGACGGGCACGCGCCTACGTACCGCCACACATGGTCACCTAATTGGAGGTGGTACAGTGGAGTACGAATGTGCTGAACGCCATTCTGGTATCAAAATGTGAGGAATGCGGCCAAGATAAATTGAGTTCCATTGTCCATCGATAAAATCTTTGGCGTTCCGAAGCGACTGAGTAATCAATTTGGATGATCAGTCAGTCGCAGTACCCCTGTTGGAGTGGGCCAACTGGAACAACTCAGACCATTTGTTAACTGTGTCAACAACAGTCAGGTACGTTTATTCGTCGGCCACTGCGCCAGAATCCACATGTAGACAATACAGCAGTTATTACCTCCATCGAATAGGACTGCGGACCGCACTTGGTTATCGGTTTGATGGCTACTGGACATCTTGAGCAATGTCGGCAGTACTGTTCCAACTCTGCATCCATTTAGGGCTTATATATATAAATTCTTGCCGGCACCCCGAAGTAAAACTGGGTGACTAAGTGCGCGGAAAGATTATGTGCGACCATTATTCTCACCATCAGTTGTTCACGCCGATGCTTAGCTACTATACAACTGCGGATAGAAGAAAAAAGCCTCTGCAGTGAAGCAAAAGGTAGTGGATGGAACGAAATACTGAAGCCATGTGATCTAAACTTGTATATGCAGCATTAAGGTGTCTATTATTGTGGCTACTCGGCCAAACAACGGCAACATTCACACCACGAGTCTGATTTGCCGGGATTTGACCCAAGGTCTCCAGTCACCAATTCTGTGAGTCGTGAGGGCCTCAGCCCAAGAGGCGAACCCTACCTACACTGGCTAACCCCTTGGCGAATGACTTCACTTCCCTACACTAGGTCATCATCTGTCCACCTCGCACCTTACACCAATCGAGTACGACGCCACCGTAAGGTGCTCGGTATGAGAAACGTTAAGTCAACATCCCTAGTATAGAGCGTACCCCCCAAAATATGTGCATACCTAAATTTCTGTGACCGAATCTACTCAGCACTCGTTTTCAAATACCCGCCACCTTATCTATTCGTTGTTTAACTGCTGGTGCCACTATATGCGAGCGACCGAACGTAGACATCGGTGGTCAAATACCTGAAGACGGTTCACGTCTCCTACCCTGAACGGTCAAGTTTCACAGCTGTGAGATAGCACAGCCCTCACACTCGCCTTATGTGTTCGACCCTCAAGTTTCGGATCGATGTTTCTTTGTTACAAGAGATGTCTTTTATCGGTGTATTCCACTCTACCCTTAGAAATGGATGTTTGTGTTCCATTTCCTACTCCTCTGCGGTTGCTGGTACAGCTCTCGGTGTACAGGAATCAATCAGCAACTTCATTGTCTAACGTAATATCCGTGTAATTACAAGTCTTACAGAGGTGATTTGCACTTTCTGACTGCGTATTTGACAGGGCACAGAAAAGTGTCTAGCTTTGTTTTTGCTGATGGGAGGTTATCAGACAACAACCTTGTCGTCAGCATAATCAAAATCAAGTAGTCTTCCATCAAGTAAGATGTTCACGCGGGCATTTTATGAATGCCGTTGATCATCTGATATTTAGTCCATGAAAAAAACACTAGCGGAAGTGGACAAACTGCGTATACCACATTTCTTTTACTGAAACTCCCGGGCAGTCCAACATTGTCCCTATCTTGAGATGAAGTATTTGGGATAACCGCGGACAGTATGCTCATGTACCTCTGCGTTTAAACTTTTCTAAAAGTGTAGTTCGATCCACTGAGTCTAATCCACCTTTACAATCTATTACAACTACCATTGTATGTCGGCGTTAATTGTGACGGTGGTGTGGAATTAATCGCGGTGTGAACATTTGCTGGGTACATACCTGTCCAGATCAAAACCCTGCTTGCTTTTCCCTAATGTCTGTGGATTAACAATCCACAAGGTATGTATGCCAGAAAACCATTTCTGATTTGTGTCATTCTGATTCTCTTACGTGATTCATAAAAGTCCCTGATTTCCTTTTTGAATATGAAAACAATTATGCACTAAGCACAGCGAACGGGACGTTTTCCGTCGTCCACTGTGGCTGAGACACCTTAGTCAAGGTTGCTGTTGATACCACGCGGCTTTCTTTTGAAAGCTGTTGACGGGAGTTCATCTGCGCATGTATACTGGTTATGTCTGGTAATCGAAATGTAATTGCGACCTTAAGCTGTGGTGAGTAGTTCCAAATCTATTGGCCAGAGTGTTTTATAATGAATTTGTGGTGGTAACACGGCAGAAGCAGCGAAATCTGCTTTTGAGGTGTTTCACCTAGCGATCTAATTTTGTGAACTTGTTATGCGTAGGTGTGCCTTGTCTGGTTGGTAGTTTCAGTGACAGATGGGTGCCGTGGATTTGCTTAAAGCATCCGCTGGCATTTCATGGAGCGGTTTCCATTTAATTGACTTTCACAGTTATCCATGCCTCACGGCTGGCGATCCGGCTACATCCGAGCTTCTTGCGGATACTCCTCCTTAACTTGTTACATCAGTTACTATCTGGGACTATTCCGTCCGACACCTGGCAGCCTTAATGGATTCTCCGTGATCCAATATTTGCTTAACCTGTGAACCACCGTGTTGCAGGCCTTGGCACCTGCCATGTGAATAACCTCGCGGATTTGGGTCCAGCATCAGTTGGGATGTTCGAACTAAAAACAGCTAAGCGTGATTGCTTCCCTAGCTTGCTACACATGTTTGACCTCCACTTCTGCCAGTTTCTCGGCAGCTAGCTTACTTTCAATGAGCAGCAGCCTCATCGAAAATAAGAACGAAGCAACAACGAACCAACACTGTCAGAATTCGTGCATGTGCTTCAACGATAACTACAGTCTTCAATGGAACTACGCTACCTATAATCAACAGCTATATACTCTATCTGAGACCAGGTCTGATTCAGGAAAGTAGAGTTCCAGATAAACTATTGACGCATATAATTTCAATAACTATTGCTAACTAAAAATATCCTGTGCTTAGCGCACAACAGTCTGGCACTAATCGAATGACTTGATGCCAACCTAACTCTGTCACAGAAGTGAGATTCAGTATAGTTAAGTTGATCGACCAGTTGAAATGGCGATGCTAGGTTTTTGTGTCCATCTAAGGATATCAATTAGATCCAACTAAAAGACCTTCCCAGCAATGGTGTCATTACAAGTACATGGATCATAAACAGACATATTGAAAGTATTCTTAGAACTTATTTTAACAGAACTTGCCAAGCGACCAGCACAAAGCCTATTACTGTGATGGCAACAATCGCATATTCGTAGTCCGCGGACGCAGTAAATCGTACAGGATGCGCGAGCCCAAAATGTGCGTACATCAGCTAACAAGCTAACGGGTCATTTGTATTAATTATGTACTTTGTTCCATTATATTCGGTCATGGTTCAGTCCTGTGAGGACGTATTTTTTCGAAACTGTGAAGTGCTTTTTTACAGTCGTGTTATTAGAGAGTCTCCTAGGAGCTTCTGTTAAGAAGGAAAGGTGTGAAGTAGGGATTCACTTTTAACCGTCCCGACTAACACGCGTGGTCCTCGAGTAAACGCATTGAATGTCTATTGGACCTTACTGAGGACTGTGATTTAAACCTACGCCTACTGCAAACCGGACTACAACCTGCCATCCCGCTCTGGGACTACTATCCGGTCTGCAAACATGACGCGTTCACTTTCGAAAGCGGTTTGCAGCGATAGGACGATTGTCCTGGTTTGCCGTAGCAGTTATCGTAAGTCCACCTCGTGCGTACGAAGACCATTATCTGCCGAAGTGTTCTATGTGTTTGTTGTCTGTTAGATCACTTCAGATCTCACCGGTAATGCACGGATGGCGTCTGAAAGAACGCGGCTGATTCCTACTCCGACGGTTATAGCGACGATTATGGTATCCTCCAAATCTGAGACTGGGGAAACCATTAACCGCAACGTGTCCGAAGAAGTCAGTCGATTGGTATTCGATTATGAAGTCTTGCCTTAGTTCTGTTGTCACCTGTCGTTGTAAACGATCGGCCTTGCAGACCAGAAAACTTTTCTTCATTCCGATATGAACTGGTAGTGACTTGTTATCCTTCAAAGAGACGAAGCACTGTTCTTAGGTCCTGACTGTTATGATGATGATGATGATTAGGTCATCTTGTGAAACGCCTCCACCGAAAACTGATTAACAGATCTTTTTTTCGAATTGTTTGTAGTTCCTGCCGTCGTGAGTGCTCTGGCAGCTTGCTTGATTGCCTTCTCTTGGGCATTGTTGCGTAAGTATGTGATCGAAAGTTCTGTTCCGTAAGTAGAAGTGTGTGATGCGACGATGAATTCAAACACCGGTTTACTCCGTTTAAAGGCGTATTGACGTTCAGGGGACTAGGTCCATCAGTTGTGTAGGTCGATGTTTGAGAGTACTCTGATCTTGGGAAACGTCACTGGAAGTCCACTATAGTGGCTTGTCAACCCAGGAAACGAACGCGGACTAGAAAGTCTGATCGTGTGAAGCATCTGCGGAATTAGTTTTGTGTTCGTCAGTTCTGGTCATTGTTCGTTCTTGTCGATGATGAACCCCAAGCATTTGATCCCTTCTGTTAAGTATTCGCATTTATCTGCCCGAAAGCGAAACGAGTGTCGCTTGGTTTTGATCAAAAATCACAACCAAAGTTTATGCTAGGTTGTTCGGATCGCGACCCTTGATGATGATGGTGCCATCGAGACAGTTTGCGATACCTCGAACGTCTGTTAACTTGTCTGTAACCTGCTGGAAAATTTCAGGTACCGTCTTTACACCAGACGGCAACCGTTATGTGTGTTTATAGGAGTTTCTTTGAATCTACCGTGGCGGCAGTTTGAAGGTAAACATCTTCCAGTCCTAGTTTAACGAAGCAACTGTCTTCATTCGCCTTCGTGAACGAGTCTTCGGAGTCATGCCGGTTATGTCGGTGCATTTCAAAGGCATCGTTGCAAGGTTCGGTATCATCACTACAGGCGGGAACTCCCATACGGATTAGTTGCATGATTCATTGATACCTATCTGTTGAAGACGATCCAGTTTGCGGTTCATAACTGGAAGCACAGCATTGGGTACTGCGCACTGTGGGCGAGATACATACCTTACATCCGACTGTCATTCATATTCGTGCAGTATCCGAGGGCTTCTGCAAAGGCTGACTTCCACCGGGCCCTTAACTGGTCGGCCATTTGTAAACTTAGTACACTCGAACGTGTTTACACCAGTGCCCGGTTGCTGATGCTGTTGGTTGGCTTGCCCAGAAGCTATAGTTTTTCTATCCAATTAGGTTCTAGGAGGTCCAGTTTAAGATAAGAATTGCCTCTTATCTAAACGTTGTCCAAAATGATTGTGTAATCAAGTGTCCCATATAACTGTAGAATGCCATTGAAACCTTTCCTCACGGCGTGTCCAGATTTCCCCACCTCTGGTTTTCTGTTCGACGTCCATGTGTGGCGCGGGAATCGTATGGTAGCGGACTCATTGTCAGGCTGAAGTCATCTTTGGACACCGTTTGTATCAACCGCTGCGTACCCGTGCTGACACTGGCTTTGCTTTTGTCTGTGATTACTTTAGACTAGTGTTGTCCTTTCTCCTTTTGACCACTGGACTGTTTGTGTCGGCTTCTGCTGGCTTTTGTTCCCTCAACCTTTATTTTCTTTGCTACATGTGGATTCCACCCCACAACGCAGCAAGCTTCCAATTGAAATGTTTTGTGCATCTCTGTTCGCTACGCTGATGTTATTTTCACAAGTATTTGTCCATCATTTCCTGCTTGTTGGGCCATTTCTTTCAGTGGGTGACTGGTTCGATCTCCCGTTGTCTGTGATTCACCCGTCGTGGGTTTTGACTATATCCCACAGTCACGTTCAAACATTCCACTGATTGTCGCGTCTCCTACATGCCCATCCATCATATGATCATCGTCTCTGCTGCGGATTCGTAGCATCCATACACCTGATTCACAGCTTCTGCGTAAATTACGAAGTCATCGGCATCGTTTTTCGCCAGTTTCATGTACTAGTATCGAACTCCGAGCCATGAGACTTCTTCCCAAACAGGTTGAACAAGACTTACGTGGCTCCATCAAATGACGGGTCTCGAGGGTTCCTAGTTGGAAAACTATTTATAAATGTTTCAATCTCATCTCTTTCCGATTTGTGAAACTACGTTCTGGTCTCCAGGCCTCATCCTGTCCAGCAAAGTCGGTCGGGAAGATGTCCTTGTATTGCTTGCAACAATCCCCAAAGATCAGGAGCGATACGGGTTCATAAATGAATTCCTTCGTTTAGGTTAACAACAGAATATTGAGGCTCATTCGTGCTGACAGCGAAATTTGGAATTTTTTATGTTACAATACACTTTTGTTGAGCATCTTGACATCGCTTCAGTTGTTGCAACAGCGACTGCTGAAATCGCCTTGAACGTTACGGCCATTGCGAGTTCATTTTATCGCCAGATAGTTGTATCCTGTCCATTCTGGTTACCTTACAGTCAAGATAACAAAAGACGGAACTTGTTATTTGAATTCAGTGACTAAATAAACCAGTGCGAAAGTGGTTTACATCCATCGTCTCTTTCATGGGTTGGTGATTATAAAATAACACAACGGTACTAACAGACGTGAAGAGTTCATCTTGGCAGTGAGCGGGCCCGCATAGACAGCAACATTGTGTGACAACGGGACATTTAAACTCATTAGAACTGGAGGTTCCACACTGTCTGTTCGTTGTAGACGTCCGGCCACCGCGATGCAGGGGAACAACATACACACCTAGTGCTTGTTGTCAATAACGTTGGGATCTAAGCTAATCAACAATCGAACTTGCTTTCAGAAGATAGAGTGGGTGGATTGCTGCCGAACGTCTACAGACAAGTCTTGAGCGGTGCCGTTTTTCAGTGGCATGCAGTGATACAACGATGTTTGTGGTCTGGTGAATTGAGCAGACTGTTCAGTCATACATGTAGTTCTTTATCTGTGTACATTTATTCATAGTCCTTGTTCTTATTCCCTCGCTTGAACAAATTCTTGCACCCGGATGAGGGTGGTAGTAATGATGCAAAGATTGTATTCTGGAGCACAACTCATCCTGATGAAAGCAAGGTCGAAAATTTGCGCTTCGAATTGCTTCTATTCTCCTGTCAAGTTTTCAACACCACTTGCGGTCTAATAGCTGTGTACCGTTAGGTTTGTACTTGTTTTCCGACATTCGACTTTTTATCTTTCACAGACATACATGCGAGATTTGATTGAGTGAACACGTTATTTTCCACTTTCTTGTCAAATTCTGCTTTCAGATGAAACACGCTACGTAAACCGAATATCATGTATACTTATTCGCTGCTTTCTCCTTCAACGAGACTTTCTAACCATCCTTGACTAAGTATCAGAAACGCGTCGTATAATGGTCTCCTGATTATACTGCATTGACAACATTTTTCGCCTTGACTGTTCCTGTTTATCAATACTGTTTAGCCTATTCACCCGCGTGCTCTGATTAAGTTATTCCTGGAGTCGCACTGACCCAGTGAATGACTCGGCGACTGTCGATTCCACAAAATTGTGGGTTTGAGTCCCTCGGTTTGCACCATCGTTTCTGTCTAGGTTTGAACAATGTAATGGTGCCTAGTCCACGTGTGACCTAATGTCTCAGATAGCATCAACCAATTTGTAGTGGAAAACCGGGAAACTTCACACAAACTTCTTGCGTAAGTTGGTGCTACGTTTTGTAGTCGTTAATGGGTTCTGATTCTCACCGTACTTTTGGTTGTGTCTTCCAATTTCAGACCGAATGCTCTCGCTTGGGATGAAAGAACCACTTTACCTGGGAAACCCATCATGTGCCAAGTCTTGGCCTCAGCCGCCGTGAATGCAAGTAGTGCAGATGGGTCTTACCTGACTATTCCGGTGAATTTGAATCCAGAATTGGGTGTAAGTGAAGTTGGTGACAACGATTCCGACCGTATGAGCACCAGTTGGCACTTAATTGTGCCTAAGAACAATCGAACTAAGCGAACGTTTCCACTCCATATCCCTTCAACGACCGGTGGTGCACTTTCGGACGCAGTTACGCCTACCAACAATTCAATCCCTCCTCATTGCATGGGAACAGCAAACACGCGTACTTGTGTATTATCTACCTTATCTGGGTCTGAGCTGACAAATTCGGGGTTTTCATCTGTCAAAGATGATGATGCGGCTTTTGACGAAACCGGAGACGAGCAGGAAGAAGAGGATGGGGACGAGGATCCAGTTGAACATTCCCATGATGCGGAACTGGATCTGGAAGCACTAGATGCGGAAGATGAGGACGAGGAACTCTCAATTCGCAACCTATCTGGCTGTGAGAATACGAATTTGCATGAAGCAGCGGTACACACACACGAGGAGACTGAAGCATTCCTCCATGAAGGCGTTTCGGAAGATGGCGAGGATAACACTTTGTCTCGTGATTTGCAACAGATTGACGAGGTTGGTGTTCGGTTATAATGTTTTTAGAGCAGTGTGTAAGATTCATAGCATCACGTTGACGCCATTTAACTGCCTATTGACTGTGTCCGTTGACTGATTTTCAGCTTTTTTGTCACTAGTTAAGTAGGTTAACTAATTTTAAGGTTCCACCTTTTACATAGCAAACTACTTGCTGTTAACACGGAACATATTAGGTCAGATTGCAGCGAAAAGTCGGTTAACGGGCGATATCTCCACACGTGCATCCTACCAATCGTGGGACCATGTTTATAAACCAGCGTTACCATTCATAACACGGCGGCATTTCCATCCGAGCGTCGGTTTCATTTCTGTCTGTCTTGGCGTATTTTTCCGATGTTTTTGTCGAGGATTTTTATCCGTGGGGATGATTTTCTTCAGAAGTGGTTCATTCGACTTTTTGTGTTATCCGTGGTCCACTACGTATGAACCCTGGTTATACCCCCAAGACGTCGGTAACAGAATGTCGGAATACCTGCTTCTGATTTGTTCACCTATTGCAACATACGATGGCTGCATTTTATAGAGTTGTCTTTTTGTATGCGATAGGAGCAAAACTCATGAAGTTCATGTATTGTTCCGTCTATGTTGGTTTACAGTACACTGAACGTTCAGTAGATCCATCTGAACGGCGTCTGAGCAGGTTGTCCAAGAAGGATAAACTGTTGTCACTTTCGTACTCGACCGTTACTGAGAGACTTGAGTGAACTGAGTTAGAAGCACGAATTATTATTTCTGTTTGTCCTTTGTCTTGTCCAATCAAAGACATGTCGTTGACATATCCACAGCTGGAAATAGTGCCTGCTCAACTTTGGCTACGCCATCTATTTGTTGAAAACCTATAACCTACTACTCGATTGTTTGCTTGCAAAGTGTAAGCATCGTGGTATTGATTTTTTTCAGTTTAGACGTGGGTTTCGTGAGTTGAGTTCCAAGCATTTCCCTTCTTTTATCTTTGGATTAGTCTCAGTTCCGTGGTTGTGTAGCGGTTCTGCACGGGTGCTAATAGACTGGTATGTTGCTGTCAATGCTAGTGATGAATGGGGTTAGTGCATGTTTTTCAGGAGAATGTGTATACCTTTCCAATGGGATTTGGATGGCAAAAATTCTGGCTGAATTTGTCAACGTCAGTTACTTTTGCTGTCGCCATTGGGAGGTAGAATATATAACTCCGTGTCACACGCGTTTCTCTTAGATATGATTGTGTTGCCTCTTTTTGACGTCTTACTCGCGTTATACACGACAATTGCATCATTCAAAACCACATAAAAAATTTATATTTAACCAGAATGTTATGCGAACCGCTAGGAATGAGCATCACTGTACACAGGTTTTACGGATTAGGGCATGCTTTATAAATAACACCTTGGGTTTCGCTAAAAGGTAATCAGTGCGTTACATCAGTTGCAGTTATAATGGTGTCATCGTTCTCTGTAATTGCAGACATCTAATAGAAGTGGTAATTCTGTTTGGTTCCACTTACCACTCCTTTTCTACGTTCTTGTTTAGTGTTTTTCCTTTCCCACCATACGTTGCGGTTATACGCTTGTGTTCGAATGATACGTAACGCATACGTGCCAGGTTACAACACCGCAGTCTTGTATTCGTTGTACACTGTCAACTGTTTTATCCCGACCATTCCACCGTTTGTGGGACATTCTAATGTTACAGTTCTTCACTCTAGGCCATCGCTTCAGTGACCACCGCTGAGCGTCTACTCACCGATCGTCTGGGTAGGGCTCAATGTGCTGAGGCGGCTCTTCGTCGCCGACTTCTAGCAGAGGATAAGGCAGTGTCCACAATGAAACAGTCCAGACCCGCAAATCGATGGCACCGACGGCCTGAGATACAAACTTGTACTGTTCACGAGAATGGTGAGACAGATACACAGCAAGATTTGCATGCGGACAAACTGGATGTTGTTAATGGGGACAGATTAATTCCAAGTGTACCGCATCATGTGAAATGGAACGGTGCAATGGTATGCCAAGCATGCGTCTGTCAGTGTCATATTCCGTTCGCTGCTCAAAAGACTATGACTATCAGTCTGCCATCACCAAGAAAAAATTTCACTCAGGTCTCAGGGCCAGTTGAAGAACACCGGAGGCACGTTTTCCCCGTCGGTAAACCCAGCAAAACCGATGCTTGTTTGGCCTCAGCACGGTCAGAGAAAAGTTCTGATAGCATTATTCTTCCTGTTCAGAGGGCAGACAGACAAACTCATTCTGTCGGTAAGTATCTATTGATTTTTTACTAGCTCACGTGTTCTTCCGAGTGTAACTGTCACATTTACTGCCTTTTTTGTGTAGATAGCTGAGGTTTAATCATAATCAATCACATTTGTTATTTTTCGGACTTGATTTTAGGTAGTCATTGGTTGGCAGCATGTTAGCTTCAATGTTTGAACTTAGTGAATGGTCTAAACTGGGTTATGTTTCACACTCTCGTATGGTACAGCACGCGACCGATGCTTAACTTACGAAGCTCGTGTGGTTGTGGAACTATGTTCTGACGTGAACTACAACTCTAGGTGCAAACTTTTTATGATTAAGGTAAATTGAGCCATCAGTAGTCGAAAAACGCAAAAGCGGGTAGCGAAATGATTACAGTAAGGTCATCTAGTCCCACCGGCGTTGTCACTGTTTAGCAAAACTTTATGGCTATGTTCTTTTCTCCTATGACTCATTAACTGATGTATTTCTCAGCTGAAAGGGACACTGAATCTGTATCTATACGGTAGGTATGCAACTACTCAGTTGGATACTATACCTATTTCCTTGCTCGCTGAAACATATATGCAACATATACTGACGTGGACAGAACAGGTTACTTAGAGTGGTCGTTGGAACAGTGATATTTTCGCTGATGAAAAGGAGGCCAGTTTTGACTGTCCTGATTGCTAGTCTTTTTACTGACGTCACCTATGAAGAAGGAGGTTGAAGTTGTTCACTTCCGAAAACTGTATGCACATCTTGTTGGGGATCTGGGAAGGGCTGTCCTCAAGGAACGACATAATAATACTGGATGGAATGCAGACGTCAATCTCGTATATCAATACGTCTGAGACACATCTTTTGCTGCTCGGATGTACATAGGAAGATTTATCTTCCAACAAGTTAAAACCTCGACACATATATCTCGTCTTTCTGGATCTTGTTTCTTTTTACATAAAATATCAAATATTCGAACTGGTCAGCACGAAGTCTTTATCTTTGGGGCACGATCACAAGAACCTTCTATCAGAGTGGATGACGTTTTCATTGCAAGGTGGAGGTGGGAAATACTGTATAAGAATGGCAAAATGTTGATAGTGGAGTATCACAACCTTTGGGAGCAGCATTTCATTTTGAAAAGAAACGAAGGACCTATGTTTGGTCCTTCACATGTTTCATCTCAGAATAATGCGTTCAAAATGCCTCCATAATTTTGTTCCCGTTTTCTTATTCTGTAACTATTGTTCTGTCACTTTTGCCTCGGTTGCATTAATGTGTAGATCAGACATCATGTCTCTTGTTTCCACAAAACCTGATATCCTTGCGTTGAAAAGTGGTCCACATAAACCAATGAAACGGGGTATGTATTTCACACACCATATTGATTTCATCACGATCATTTATACAATATGGTCAAATTCCTTCAGGCGACTCGATTTTGGTTCCATACAATCAGTGTATCATTCTCGTGGTTATTCTTTAAAAAATTGGATTTCGATGTAACATCCTTAGGGTGGGAGTGCATCCATTGGTAATGTGACTTTCCATTGTCCCGGATAGAAGATACCTTTCACGTTACATGGGTTAAGCGGTGTTATAATTTAAGCTTAACTATTTTGCCATGGCGCTTCAATGCTGATTGATGGGTATGGATGTATGTAATACAGAACGATAGTGAGTTTTGTTGTTTGTGTTTCTCTGGGTTGATTAGATGTATTTTGCTCTCGTTATTACTCCCCTGACCAACAGTCGTCTCGGATCACGAAGTTAGTGAAGGTTCCACAGCAAACTTACTAAACAGAGATTCACCAACGGTTCTCACTAAAACGCCTCTACTGCTCTCGCCGCCGTCGCCGGCCACCCGTCCTCTGAACGACAGAGTTGATTCTACTCCACCTTGTTGTCTGTCCACATCCGGATCACAAGTTCCTCCCGCACTCTTGTCCACAATGGTAGGTACAACGGCAGTCGCCACAGCCAAAGGTCTGTTGTTTTTATCCGAAGCAAGCGCGAAGTCACGTGTGCCTGGCCATGGAGTACAAATGCACGAAAAGTTGTCTGCGCGTTCTCAGAAACGGTAAGTCTTGACGATCTTGGTTAATGATGTTGTGCAATTACCTTTTGTTTTATGCATTTGCTGCAAAAATGTACCACGGGATTTTCATGTGATCAAAACCAAGGTGTCTCACCTGGATTTGTTGTACCACTGCAAATTGTCGCAACTCGGTTGCGACTGTTATTTGGCTTTTTGTTCTTTCTAACCATCGCGAGAAGTCTTTTACTGTCCGATAAGTGATATCACAACATGACAAATGCTCATGATGACGCTACTTATGGCACCAGTCTCGCATTGAAAATCTGACCTCAAAACCTGTCATTCTGCGCAACTGTTTTGCACGTCTGCGAAGCATGACGACGTTTTCCTACCAATGACTTCGTGGCATTGGTCTCATCCTCCTAACCCTGTATTTGTAATGCAGCCTGCTGTGTTCGGTAGGCTACCGGAACTAGTGCTGCCGCACGACTAACACACTATTAACCCCACATTGCACTTTCTGTACAGAAACAGATGATAGTTGACCTATCACTAACCAAGTGTTTAAGGCTGGTAGTCATGTGTTACCCTCTAATTGTCATTATTGTTTATACGTTTTACTTATGCTACTTACAAAGGTTTCCCTTTTTTTCTTGTCTCAAGCATATTCTCAGGCTATCTATCAGCTTCCTTTTCTTTCTGTGTTGGTAGTTCTTTACGTTGTTTTACTCATGATGACTCATTCGAATATGACTAGTTTATTTCTGGTATTGTGTCTTACTCCTGTTCCAGCCAATAACTCATTTTGCAATAATTTGAATTAACGCATGCTTATTGATCACAGTTTGTGTATCGTAACCGGTGATATCGGTCGAAATATCTCTGCAGATTACATCTTACTTAGTTTTACTTGCGTGTTCTAAATTCATTCGGAGATATTACTATTGTATATATCGTTCTAGCTCTCCTCAGCAGCGCTCTCCATTTCATGAAAATTGTCACGAAATGCGAGAGTGGCGTTACAGTGAATTCAATCGGTGGGAACGATGCGGTATGAGCGACTAATAAAAATTGTTATTTCCTCAGTGATTCATATTGAAGAGTACTGACGTCCTCATTCGCTGAGAAAGTCGCAATTTGAGCAAACAGCATGTATGTCTTTGTTTCGGTTGAGAAGTGAAACACATCCTCTTTGAGGACATCATCGACGTCCGTCGGTGGTGAGAATTTCTTATAAACGCATCATAACTTTGCTGCGAAAAGCGCTTCAAAAGGTGTTCGATGACTGTAACCCATTGTTGACAGTCGTACAATTTCTTGGGTCCTGGCCATTCTGATCTCGCTCCCCTTACACTGGACACCCTGTTCAGTAACTTCAGTTCGCGTCATAAGACCTTACTCAAATGTGGTGGTTACGGTACTAGGGGCTTGAAGTTCTTCAGTGATGGTACAAAATGGATTATATGTAAGAATTTTTTCTGAATCAGATTCAGTCCGTGCAGTCCATGTGAGAAAACCAGAATGTACATCGCAACTCGTGTCGGTGGGGCACGCAGTCAATTAATAAACGTGGTCCATTGGAAATATGTCGAACTTTTGTCCAGTCGGATGACCACACATTGCCTGCCATGTCACTTATACGTTCACTTACTGGCGTCACAGTTTCACTGAAGTGGTCATTATGAGGTTCAAAAAAATAATCTTCCTCTGTCTGCTGCATCCATCGCTTGTTGATTACGTGATAGGGAAGCCTGTGGGAGTTTTGGAACCAAACGGTAAATTTGACAGCCATAAACGGTACCTACTCTCAGCTATCGACTCAATATGTACACTCACAAAAACAACTGTGTGACAAAGGAGCGACTTGCTCCAGGGCGTCGGATATCGAGAACGACATTATTAATGTGGGTGAGCCGTATACATGCTTGAGGTTAGGACAAATAGGGCCTGAGATATCGCTGTACTTTCAACGACAGGATCGTAATTATGCTGGCATTGAGTAATGCACTGTTGTTTTCGAAAATATGATATACTTTTGAGTGCACTTGAATTTCGTCGAACAACTGGAAATCTAAAGTTGATTTACGTGGACCTTTTGATTTTAAAAGCTATTTTTCAAAACAAGTTTGTACGATTTCTGGTCACATGGTGCTTGTGGATCTCGGTAGACTGACCTGGACGAATGACATCTTCCACAGCTGGCTAGTTGATTACAAGGTATTAGCTGCGGAACCAACTATCATACCCCCATAAGTATTTGCAAACACCACGGCAATCTTGCATCTCATATCAAATAATTGGTCATTCCATTTTCTTATGTTCCGACTCACCTTTGCCACATCATTGAAGTATTATCGATTAAAACCTCTGTCATAGTGTACCATTCAAAATATCCCGTGTGAACTATACTCGTTTATTTATTTTGTGTTCTGCTGCGTCTTCTCCATACGCAAACGTAGTTGTTTGTTGTCATCTTTGAAATCGATCTATTACATCCGGCCTTTACAACGAGTTGCACTCACCACTATTTTGTTGACGTGACGTGCGCACGCATTTTTTTCGCGCGCTTTGACAAATATCGAATTTGCGGTCCACATGCACGGTTTCTTGAATGCACAATCTGAGGTGTTTATTACCCATGCCCACCCCTTACATTGAAACTCTGAACGGCAGACTACTGACGTTTGTACTCAATCGTGTGGCTACTATGCTATAGACATGATTGAACAGAATTTGTAATTGTTGTCTATGATTCTTCCAAACAAACACAGTTGGTTCAGAAATGCCTCATCGGCGTTGTTCTTGATGGTGATGATGATAGTATTGTTCTGCTCCTTAATTTTACAACACTAACTTACTACCCTCTCAAAGTTCTGTCGTCAGCAATGTTCCATGTGTTAAAGGGACCGAGGCAGTGGCCAGTAGTCCGGCCCGTTATTCCAAAGATTGAGGAAGTGTGACAGCTGTGCGACTAAGCGTTGACAACACCGATTGTTTAAGGTGCATCCAGCCATCTCGTACTCATCTGGTTTATTTTGGGCAGCCTTGTATTGACCAGCAAACCATGCGAAATGTTTCGATAAATGAAATGTTTACCTTTAGGCAGATTTGCACCCTAGCCGTTTTGCTCGGTTTTTGTCTATTTTTTTAGGGCGGATTACCATCACCTTACGTAATGCGCTACCGTGAACAGATCTGTGTTACATGAATGGTTTCTGTTGACGTGGACAATTTGGCAACGTGTCCACCTAGCTCACTTGTGCGTGTAGTTTGCGCTAAGTCGATATGCACCTGCATATCCAGTTGGTCTACTTGATGTTCGTTAATTCTTTCTTTCTTCACTTCTTTATAATTAGCACGACGAATTCGATGCAAGAGTTGGAACAGAAACAAGCTCGAGCCCGTATACTGCGACAACAACATTTGTTTGAACGCTCGGAACGTGTTCATGAATTAAGCAAAAAGGTTAGTTTGACTCTGATAGTGAGTTTTGCTCTATTTGACTGCGATCGGATGGAGTATATGGAAATGGACTAATAGGATGGTTTTCTGAAGTAACTGTTTCGTGCCGTACTTCCACAACGAGACTGGCCTTCGACGCGTTGTAACAGCTTGTGTGTCTCGATGATCCATTGGGCTAAACTGGATTGTGGCCATCACACCGACAGTCACCCATACCAAGCAGGCCAACAGATAGAGGTCTGACGGACCACTCTCCTGGTCCTTCAGGTTGTGGATTGGAAGGAGGTTGGCATCTTCTTCCTGAAGAATTACCAATTTTGGTACACCGCTACCCATCCGCTGTCTTGCGGTATAGGTTTTTGAGCGAAAGACTTTGATTGAGAACGCTAATCATTCTCCTTTCTAGGTCTTGGCGTCCTGGCAGTATCTCAGCCCACACACAACCATGAATGATCATAACACAAGCAATTCCATACTGCATCGGCCGTCTCGCAGTATAAACCGGGTCATTCTGTCTGCTGCATATAGCAGGGCGGATAGGCGAAAAAATGCTACTGCTGACCCCTCTCCCACTGTCCTATCAAATTTAGTTCTCAGGCCCCTCCCAACCTCCATTTCTGATAGTTAGTCCACAGGTCCCACAACAGATATAGCTAACCGTGGTAACATTGAGCCGGTAAGTTCCGTCTGTTGCCACTTAGCTTCAGGCCTCCCTCGTCCCCTACTCAAACCTAGAAGGCGAATCAATATAGGTGCTTTCAACGTTCACACTGTAAAGCAGATAGGTCAACAGGCCGTTCTCACACCAATGTTAAACTCGTTAAATGTCGATGTCTATTGTGTTTCAGAGACTAGAATATAGGACAGTCGTCAACATATAGAAACAATAGCACCCACCTTGTCTAGCTGTTACTGGTGATTCCACGGCCTTCGTTACCAGTCAGGCTGGAGTAGGTATAGTCCTGAGCACAACGGCCGCAGCCACATTGAAAGACTGGATTCCTATTAACGGTAGACTTTGTGCCGTCCACTTGGCAGGTTCTGTTGAAGCCAGCTCTGGACACAAGACTTCCAAAAATTTTTTCATTGTGTCTGTTTATGCTGCAACCGACTGTAGTGACACCGGCGTCAAGGACGCGTTTTACTCGGATCTAGCCGCTCTCCTTCGG